>PQXP01000120.1:0-64395 GCA_002973495.1 Apiotrichum akiyoshidainum | reverse complement strand
GCGCGGGGGCGGGTGGCCAGAGCCAGGGACGGACGGGCTCAGGTGGGGTGGGGCGGACAGCTGCGCACAATCGCACGGAGATCCAGGGCCTAACAATAACAACAATCCCAAAAAAGTCAAACGAATCAACCGATGTTTGTGGAGCGGCTTCGGGTTCAATGTATATCGAGTCAGATAAAAAGGGGGGGGGGGGGGGGGTAGTGGTGACGGCGACGATGATGGCGATGGCGACGGCGGCGGCGACGGCGATGGTGGTCTGCTGCAGATGATGAGAAAGAGAAGCAAACTACAAAAGAGAGAAAGCAACAAAACAAACACGGAAAGTCGTGTCAGCCCGGGTGGAACCAGCCCGCCAAGGCCACACTATCGGATCCGAGTCGCATTCCACTCTGGCATGGCTCCTCCTCGATGCTCCTCGGCGCGGCGCACGCTGTATTCCAATCCCGGCTCCGGGATCGCATGGCGGCTGACTGGAGTCTCGTCAACTCGATCCACCCCCCACACACGCAGCTCGGCTCCGCGATCAGCTCTCTCGCTCGTCGGCCCGGGCCTTGCTCGCTCGCACCGCTCGGCGTATCTCTGGGAGCACCCACCATATCACACTCCCACACTCCGCTCAGACACCAGTAGTGGTGGCACAGACGGACAGTCTCCGTTATGGACAGCAAGACAGGTAGGTAGATTAAAAGACATGCCCGTCAGGCCCCCGCCGGCGCCCGGCTGCTCCCCCCCCGCCCCCAACATCACCGTCGGCCATGCCCCTCGCAGCCAGCCGCCCGTTTCGGGATATCCGCAGCGTATCCGGCTTTTCCGCAGCGCGGTTTCCCTTCGCCGCCCACCACACCGTCGTTCGGACGGGGTGTCATGTCCATGTCCATGCATCCCAGAACGCAGAATGCAGAATGCAGAATGCAGAACGGAATGCAATGCAGAATGCCTCCATCCAGCGAATTTTGGATCGTCTGATCGACAGCGTGGGACTAACGAGAGCCAAGCCGATGCACCATGTGATCCCCAGCCCCACCCCTCCGCGTCCGTTAAGAATTGACTCAACTTGCCCATGTGGTCGGCGGCGCGGGACTCTGGGGCAAAGTGGCAGAGATTGGAGAGAGGGTGGAAGGAATGACCAACATGTGCTATCAACGAGGTTAACGAGGAGCGACCAGCAAGGGAGTGCAAACGAGTTACCAGCTGCCACTAACAGCTAATAACAGAGTTGACAGGTTGGCAAGACGAAACGTGGGACACGAGGGGCGCAGCCGGCGGAAACTATGCAAACAAGCACTGCCCAGCACACGTAAGCACTCACCCCCCCCCCCTGGCCCCTGCCGATCCCCTCCCGCCAGCTTGGCCAGATCCATGATACATATGTGCATGTGTTTGTTTAATGTGTTCGGCAGTGTGGGACACGGGATCTGTCCTTTGCTTTGGTCCATGACCTAGAATCAGCGGTTACCTCTGCGCGCTCTGCAGTCCGTCTGCAACTCGACGGAGGTGTCCGGGGATCGGGGAGTTGGACGAGACATGCAATCCAGCCAGCGCCTCCGACCGATGTCTGGCTTGGCAACTCTCACGGACCCGACCGCAGCCAGCCTTGCAGCATGCACAGCAAATACCACGACGCAGCCCTCATCTCACCTCCGGACGAGCCCAAATCTCTGGTCCATAATACAGTTTGCCATCGCCCGGGACCCCAACCCTTGCCCTTGCGGGATCATCTCTCCACAACGCCAACAGAGTGTCTACGTCGCTTCATGAGCGCCCCAGGGCCTATACTTTGCCTCCCTCGGCGTCCTGTCCATATCGGCGCGTCGCAGCATCTCTTTGCAGTCGCACAGCGACGTCATGCGACTACGCGTTGGCCGCGACGGGGCTATTCAGTCCACGGTTGCCATCGTGCCACTGAATACCAACCTCGGCCGATGCCGCCCCTGGAATTCCTGGAATCTTCTGCAGCACGCGCCCGTTGACGATACTCGGATCGGAATGAAAATGGCTGCTACATCCAGGCCCATAGCCCTCGAGTCTCACAGACCGACGGGCTCCGTGAGCGCGAGCAACAGGACACGACTGACGAACGCGAAACTGCTCGACATTGTATACGATGTACTTATCACTAGCATCGCTGCAAATACGGTCAAAGAGGCGACGCGGGGATGTCACCCTGCGGCAATGAAAACACACGGCTCACAGCGAACCACGACCATGCTTTAAGCCTGGGGGAGCTAAGTGGCCCAGCGGGATCAAATACACGTGGTGAGTGGAAGTCGCCACCCAGATTCACGATCACGTGACTTTGTCTGGATTTCTGATTTCTGTTTGCTCGTTTTGAACGGACGTCAGACTTCTCGACATCTCTCATCCCCTCCACCCCGCTCCACCCCCCTCCCTCCATCTCAGTACCATGCCGTTTGTCGAGGGCAGCGCGTCGTCCTCCAAGGGCGGCGCCAAGGGAAAGCCTAACGCCAAAAACAACAAGGAAAAGAAGCCTCTCGTCAAGACCAATGTCGCCAAGCGCACCAGGCAGAACGAGGAGCTTGAGGAGCTCAAGAAGAAGATCGAGACATATGTGAGCTAGGCGGCTAAACAGAGAATCTTAAAGCTGACCTTGCAGGAGGCCCCCGCCGAGATCACCCAGTTCTCCCAGCTCCCTCTGTCCAGCCGGACGCTGCGCGGTAGGTCACCTCACCTACCCCTGTTCAATTCTGACAGTCAGGTCTCAAGCACAGCCACTTCACGGAGCCCACACCGATCCAGTCCATGTCCATTCCCTCGGCTCTTCGCGGTGGCGACATTCTTGGTTCCGCCCGTACCGGCTCCGGCAAGACGCTCGCGTTCCTCATCCCTATGCTCGAGCGCCTCTACCTCAACAAGTGGGGTCCCATGGACGGCCTTGGAGCCGTCGTCATCTCGCCCACTCGAGAGCTCGCTGTCCAGACCTTCAACGCCCTCCGTGACATTGGTCGCTTCCACACCTTCTCTGCCGGTCTTGTTATCGGCGGCAAGCCCCTCAAGGAGGAGCGCGACCGTCTGGGTAGGATGAATATTCTCATCGCTACCCCCGGCCGTCTGCTCCAGCATCTCGACAGCACTGTCGGATTCGACAGCATGGGCGTCAAGGTTCTTGTTCTCGACGAGGCCGACCGTCTCCTCGACATGGGTTTCCTTCCTGCCCTCCGTGCCATTATCCAGCACTTTTCTCCCTCCCAGATTGCTCGCGCCGACCGCCAGACCCTCCTCTTCTCGGCTACCCAGTCCAAGGACCTCGCCGCTCTTGCCAAGCTCTCGCTCCACGACCCGATGTACATTAACTGCAACAAGGCCGGCGAGGAAGGCGTCATGCCCTCTAACCTTGAGCAGTTCTACGCTGTCGTTCCCCTCGAGCGCAAGCTTGATGCTCTCTGGGGCTTCATTAAGAGCCACCTGAAGATGAAGGGTGTCGTCTTCGTCACCAGCGGTAAGCAGGTCCGCTTCATATTTGAGACATTCCGTCGTCTTCACCCTGGACTTCCCCTCATGCACCTCCACGGCAAGCAGAAGCAGCCGACCCGCATGTCCATCTTCCAGAAGTTCTCGACCTCCAACTCGGCCCTTCTGATCTGTACCGACATTGCCGCCCGTGGTCTCGACTTCCCCGCCGTCGACTGGGTTGTCCAGCTCGACTGCCCCGACGACGTCGACACGTACATTCACCGCGTTGGCCGTACCGCCCGTTACCAGAGCGAGGGCAAGGGTCTCTGCATTCTCTGCCCCTCGGAGGAGGACGGCATGAAGGCTCGCTGGGAGGAGAAGGGCATCGAGGTCAAGCGCATCAAGATCAAGGAGAGCAAGATGGGCAAGCTCGACCAGCAGATGCAGAGCTTTGCGTTCAAGGAGCCCGAGATCAAGTACCTCGGCCAGAGGGTGAGTTGTTCTCGTATGTTTGCCTAACTCGCAGGCGTTCATCTCGTACATGCGTTCGATCCACATCCAGAAGGACAAGTCCGTGTTCAAGCTCGACGAGTACCCTGCCGAGGCGTACGCCGCCAGCATGGGTCTTCCTGGTGCTCCGCAGATCAAGCTCCTGGAGAAGAGCGGGAAGAACCGGGAGCGTGGAGCGCAGAAAAAGGAGGAGGACGCTGGACCGACGATCATCCACCAGAGGCTGGCGGACAGCGACGAGAGCGACGAGGGCGAGGGCAGCGAAGAGGACAGCGACGAGGGAAGCGAGAGCGGAAGCGACGACGGCAGCGACGCCGAGTCGGGATCTGGATCTGGCTCTGGCTCGGACTCGGACTCGGACGCTCCGATCGTCCCCCGCTCCGCTCCCCAGGTCCGCACAAAGTACGACCGCATGTTCGAGCGCAAGAACCAGTCGATTCTCACCGACCACTACTCGAAGCTCGTATCGCAGGACGCGGATGTTGCTGGCGACGACGACGATGTCTTCACTCTTGCGCGTCGCGACCACGACCTCGACCTCGGCTCGGACGGCGAGGACATTGACCAGTCGGCGCCTATTGACAGCATCGCCAAGAAGCTCGTCACTGCGGATGACCTCTCGAAGCGCAAGCTCAAGGACGCGACAACACGCAAGGGCCAGCTCAAGACGCGTGGCCTGCCGACCAAGATGCTGTTCAACGAGGAGGGCGAGGCGCGCGACTTTTACGAGCACGGCAAGGACATCGAGGAGGGCGCGGCCGCCGAGGAGGTCCGCCGCGCATACGTCGAGGAGGAGAGCAAGCGCATGCGCGAGGCCGACGTCATTGACCGCGAGGTCGCACGCGAGAAGCGCAGGGAGAAGAAGCGCAAGAGGAAGGAGCGCGAGCGCGAGGTGAGTAGTGCAGCTGTCTTCTTTCGAGGGCCCGCAGCTGACAACCAGATGATGGCGCAGATGGCCGGATCGGACGAGGAGGCCGTCGCGTACATTGGCGGCGGCAGCGACGACGAGGGCGGAGAGTACGGAGGCTACGGCAGCTACGACGATAACGAGTCGGTTGCGCGCTCCCCGTCGCCCGAGCCCGAGCGGCCGGCAAAGAAGCGCAAGGCGCCCGCGGCCGCCGCGCTCGAGGACGACGAGGAGCTCGCGCTCCGCCTCCTCCGCGGAGAGTAAGCGCCGGATATGGTATAGAGGATATAGACGATGTAACTGCTTTGCATATTCCGTTGGCCAAAGCTGCGTTCGCCCAAGCAGCGTTTACAGCTGGCTGTGCGCATCCGGTTACTTTCCATCCTGGAAGATCGAATCAGCGAAACGACTGGAGGTGCCGTTCTTGGCCGCGAAGGTCAGTTTGGGTGAGGCGCCTCCCCAAAGGCAGACTGTAACCCCCATGCTGCCAGACGAGCAACGCAACGACCGTGGAGCTCAACTGGTTGTGCAGCCTGATCCGCCGACACGCACACGGCCCATGATATTCGAGACAAGGCGAGGCAGGAACCTCTCACCCAAGCGGGTTCAACTCAGCTTCAGTCTATGTCGCAGGATACGAGGATTGGCAGGAACGACTTACCGAGGCAAAGTGATGGAGACGCCGTGTTCTTCCTCGAGCCGTTCTGTCCGTGTTCCAGTTGTTCTGGGAACCAAGTCGGAACGCCCCTGCTTCTCTCGAGCACCAGTGATGACATGCTGAGGCCTTACTCCACCCTACGCCCTTTCAGCTACCCCAAGCTGTTAAGCCCCTCTATGTCCTCGCAGCCAGAGTTCCGGCGAGGACACACTCTGCGTGAGAGGGAGCGCCAGCTGACATCATTCGGCAGACCTCTCGGCAAGGGTATCCGGGCCTGATTCCACTCGTCATATTCGGGAGCAAGAGGGAACAGTGCACCCTGTCGTCCCTGCAATGGAAGATATTATGTTGGCACCTTACTGGATAGAAAGCTGGGAGACAGTGTTGGAGGCCTCAGTCAAGCCCTCTTGCACATGTGTGTCGGAGATATCCTGTCGAACGGGTGCCCCGCGATGCGTCGGGTCGGGCCTATCTCTCCCGATAGACAATAGAAAGCGGCAGAATGCTGTTTGGGACTAGGCACGTTCCATGCCCAGTTCAGAACATTTGCAACACCCATGTGTAACCCCGTTCAACACTCCTGTGCAGCGACAAACTATGTAGGGCCAGAGGGTGGAGAAGCATGCATGCGCTGCGGATGTGAAACGTCTCATATTCCTTCGGAGCCTCCGTGGCGGCGCCACTACGCCCCCAGACGCCTCACGCCCGCCCGAGTTTGACGGCACATGAGCAGAGACGAAGCTCTTGCCTGGCATTTAGCCGATTCTTCCCAGCTTCCAACTCTACGCGATGAGTATAGAACGCCACGTCTGACACTTCCGTGTCACTTCAGACGCCTTGTTATTGTCAGAATACCCCGAGCGCCGCTGCCACATCTTGTTCTTGCAGCTGGGGGTTTCTTTCTCTCGCCCTCACTGTGGCCGCCGCCTTGCGGTTGCGGCTCACACGTTCACAACCGCTTGTCCTTCTGGGGAGCTTCAGTTCATTCCCAAGTCTTCTATCCTTTCTTCGCCTATGGACAGCGTCACCTGGCCCCGGCTCTGTGCGCTGGACTTGCATTCAATATGCTTCGATTGCGTTTGCTGGGGCCGCCACCTTCCCACCGCGACGCTGCAGCTGACGATCTTGCCTGCTGCGCACCCCTGACTCTTCCCACGCTGCAGGATTCTGCTGTTCGGGGCTCGGTAGATCGGAGCCAGTGCCGAGTGAGCCAGCCACAGCTCAACAAGTTCAATTAATTAGCTGATATTCGCAACCCCACGCCTACCTCCCCACCCAGAGGATACGACCCCAGATGCGGCGTTGGACAGGTTGCTCCTATAACCGTAGGGCCCTTGACAGGCACTGTGGCGTGGCTGCTTGGGGGACAGATCTCCGGATCTCTGCAGGACGTCTTTCACTGCAGAGGAGGCTCCACCGCACGGAATGGATCTCGACCGGCCCGCTCGAAGCCTTTGCCAGTGTTCTCGTACGGCCACCTCACCCACCCACCCACGGAATGGGATCTCGACATCGTTGCAGCGTCCGCTTTTGCTTTCGACAAGAGGCGACAGCGCTCTCCACCCCGTCACAAACAGTAAACTGCGAAGAACCCCGAAACTCGCCGAGCAGCATGCGCTTGGGCCCAGTTGAGGCTCCAAGTCCGATCAGTACCCGCCTCCCCAACCAGTTCGAGATGTGATCCGTTCCGTGAGGTCGGATGCGAGGTTTCTCCGTAGCGACATCGGCGAGGCTCTTGACCTGTTCGGCGGTGCGACGCCGAGAGGCGGTCGGCACTCGGGGCTCTCTTGGCGCTGCAGAGTTCAAAAGCAGGAGAGGTTCCGAGAATACTGGCAGTGGGCGCGGTGTTGCAGGATCGCAGGGCTTGGAACCTTTCAAGGAGGCAGCATTGGGACATGTATCCTGTGTCCTTTGCCGCGTGGGCTCAAGAAGTCCGTGCAGTCCGTGCCCCGCGGCACCCCTGTCTACCTCCTGGCGCGCTTCCATTGTCAACGATCGAGTTTCTCCCCTATTTCTCCGCCTTGGACTGTGGGTCATGGACATGGGGGGTGTGCGTTCCGCGTCGGGTTGTCCACGTCTCGTGCAAGGTCCTCGTGCCTTGTGTTGCAACGCCTGCTCGCGTTGTCGCGGCCACCATGGTTGTCATGGTGAACGAACCCCCCACTCGCCTCCATCGTGGGAGCTGGGTTCTTGCATGTCCAATGGTGATACTCGACTCGCCCATAAGCAACCGCACCTTTGAGAACAATTGAAAGCATGCAGAGTGCGTGACTGACTCGCAAGAAAGCTGCAAGGCTGTGCGTGTGTGCCAGCAGCCACGTAATGGCGCGCCGCGACCTTGTCAGGACCTGGGGCCAGCACAATGCGCTGCGATGTGCAGACGGGTCCCAGAGTGCCAAGCCAGACAGAATCAATCTCGTGAGCCTTGGAGGTGATCATCCTGTAGCCTTCCGTGAACTGTTGCGCTCTGGCCGTGCGTTCGGTGCTCATGGTGCGTTTGGGTGGCGAATACCGCTTGGCTCCTACAAGTCAGCGCTGCAGCCTGTTGACGCGTCCTGGAAATGATTCGGTGTCTCATGCTGTCACGTCCGTGACGCGCACCAGGTGAGCAAGAAGGTTCTTCCGCTCTTTAGTTGCATGTTCATGGTCAGGTTCGTGGGATTGACAGAATGCAACCTTGTTTCCAGACACCTGGGACAAGACGAGACAGTAACACTGTTCCGCCTTCTGCAGACCTGTTCTTGTCTCGATGCACTTGTCATCTGGAAGCACTTGGGCTTGGCCTTGGCGCGGCGGTCGCCGGCAGCGGGACCAGGTCATGACATTCTTCGGCGAGCAACTGAGCAGCCATCCCGGGCTCCTTAATGACGGCAGCCGAAAGAAGCCTAGCAAAGTCGTGACGGGTACTGCCCTGTCCATCATGTCGAACGAGAGGGGTTGTTGCCACTTGCTCACGTACGGATGCTGATGCGCTGAGCCGGATGGACGTGCTGGGACGGGTTCGAACTCTGACGCCACCGTGACGGACACGGGACGGTTGTCACCAGACACTGTAATGTCATCCTAGCACGTGAACAGCGGTATCGAGCGCGAGCTATCGATGTCAATGAGAGCCACTCTTGAGCTCGGCCGTGGCCGCCAACGATCATTTCATTAAAGTTGAGAGCAAAGAGTGACCGCTGCGAATCGACGCGAAGTTAGCGCTGGCGACCGCCCGCATTCACAGCCGCCGCCAGCCGGGCCCGTTTTTCCGAGAACAATTCCGAAAACAACCTCGCGAACGCCCAGTGTCCATCGGCTTGCACAACTTGCTCGTGGAGCAGGCCGCCGAGCTCGTGGGGCGGGGCGAGAATGAATGACCACAGGCGGCTGGCGTTCGTTAGCGAGGAGACATGTAACTGAAGAGTCTGAAGAGCTGGAACTGAGCTGGAATTGATGGCGCGCGGCCCCGGCCGCTGATCCGAGCGCCGCCCCGACCGCCGCTGTGTGGGGCCCATTCTGTGCTTGGGGTGTAATGTGCCTGCCAATTTAGTGAGAATGTTGAAGAAAACCTCATCGTACAGTGTGCGGCACACCGGCTGGAGTSYMKTAACTCGTCGGTCTGGGTTCTGCACAGGAACTTGGTGAGTGCATTCATGACCGTTGATTTGGTGTGTAGAACAAAGTGAGGCCTGGCCTCGGCGCCGCATCCCACTGCCATTATGGCTGAGTAGGGGCCGCCGCAGCGGGCAATGTGCCACCTACTGGGTATTTCTGCTCGTACAGCATCCGGTGTAGAGATAAGCGGGAGGCACAGAATCGCAGCCAGCTTCTTGCTTCTTGCTCGTGGCGGCGGTGGCATGGGGCCACCGATCAAGGCAGATGCTACTGCCACCACCGAATTGTCTGTTCTCGTACTCACTGTTTGACCATGCGCATCTGGTTCCGACTAGCACAAGCGGCATTCCTTGTGAGTGAGGCATTGCGAGTTGAGCAACTATCGAGAGTGAGAGCGACTCCAGCTTCAGTAATCATTCATCAGCGTAGCAGTGATAGGCAGCAGGAAGTGGTCAAGGCTTCCTCAATTCCTTGAGGCACTAAAACTATGTCAGGCGCCTGCCGCGCAACCTGCTACATATCCAATCGACTGAGGCTATATTCTAGCTCTTCGGTAGCAATGAGGCAGAGACCACCTATCAGAACAGAGCTGGCTCCGTTTACCCCTCTCAAGAGGTAGTGGGCACAATATCAACTTGACGGAGCATAGCTTCACGAAACATAGTGGACCCGCAACGGGGAAAGGAGGTTGACATGGATAGTGCGTGAGGAATGTGGAGGGCGTAGTGGACTGGAGGCGAGCAGGGATACTCCTACTTCTCTCGGATCGCTATTCGGCTGTTTGCAAAAGTGCGTAGCAACACCCAACACCATAAAGCGGCAACGAATGGGAACTGGTAATCAACGGGGGATTGATTCTGAGACCTGGGAAGGCGTGGAGGCCCCTGCGGGGCTGTAGGTAGTAGTGAGAGTTCCCAGGAGCGTGGGATGCGTGGCGGCGTTGCAGGGAGCCAAGGAGGTGTCGGCAACGGTGCCACCAGTGGGGCCCGATGAGGGGCTTTGACCCGTTAACCCGGGCCCCCACTCGCACATATACCTGTCTCTAACATGTGACCATTCACGCATCTCAGAATCATGCCCGTTTCCCCAAGCATCGCTTTGGTACCCCCTACCTTGTGCACTCTGGGGCTGCAGCTCCCCCAGACAAAGGGCCAAAGGATGAGGGTCAGAATGACACCTTTCTGGACTGTTCTGCCAGTTGCACTTTGTACTTGTCTCGCACTCCCGACGCTATTGCAGTGGTACGCCGATCGCGCAACCTGCTGCCGGTTCCCTGCGTCTGGCCGTGGTCTCAGCGCGCTGTCGTTGATCGCCTTCCCGTTCACGGAAGGCATGTCTGCACCCCATATCTTGCTTGTTTCTCTCAGACTTAAGACCCGACGGGCGAGGCACCTCGGCATGGCGGGGCTGGCCTCCTGCGTTGTGCTGAGGGCGAACATATGCTGCTGCTTCCTTGCTTCATACTGGGCGTGACCCATACTGCAGAGCCTCGACTGCGCAGCACGATAGTAGGTAGATGTGGGGGACCTCGGCCTGAGAGATGAGATTGCGACTACCGGAGGCCGAAACGCTGAATAAACGGAGCGTCAGTGCCACGGCCTTTATCCACTCTAACCGATCGGCAGCAGCGGTGCCACAGGGGTGTTGATCATCGTCAATGAGACATGGCGGTACGTTGTTCGCCTGTAGTGGTCACCACCTGCTGCTTGCGGAATAACACTCACACTGCTCTGCCCATCCGGATGGGGCGGCGGGGGACGAGGCCGGCAAGCAGCGAGTTGTAGCCTGACCCCTGCTGCCGTCAGCCACACGCCATGGGTTCAAGCCTCGCCAGGGGTCAGAGTCCATTGGCCATGGGCCCCACTTGTCTGTGAGGTGAGCGACGTGGGATTGAGCCGACGCTCTCCGGCCCATCTTGCTCGGCCCTCTGCAGTGCCCCTCTCACAGACTTGCCGACTAGGGCACAGTCGAGACTCCGCAGACTCCGCACGCCCCGCCCGACACTGCCGCAGGGCCCCGGTAACCGGCTGCTACAGGGGCTGCGGCAAGGAGTATTTGCATGCCCATGTCTGGGACTGGTATTCGAAAAGAAAGGGCCGAGAGCATGGACGCCCCAAGCAGACGGAGAGGCTCTGCCCGCCGAGTAAGCCGGTAATCTCTACGCGCAAAACCAGGTGCCGAGAGGGGCGGAGCTGGATTGTGGCGCTGGCGCTGGCGCGATAACGACTCCATTTGAGGTTTGAGGTTTTTGAGATGCCTCTCTGGTTCACTGGTTCAGCCTGGATGTCCCCTGTGTGTGCTAGTGTGAGTGAGAGCCGCATGCGACGCAGTCCGTGCTTGCCTCCTCCACAGGTTCGGTGCTTGGAGGTTCTTTGTTAATGTTTTCTGGTGCGCGCTCGTGCTCGGCGCTCGGCGCTCGTGCTCGTGTTCGTGAACGTGCCTGGTTTGCCGCCTGGACTAGTGGCATCGCTTCAGCTTGTGCGCTTGCCCGTGCACACGCAGTTTGCAGGGAGGGTGGCTCTCGGCAGCATTGTACTCGGTCCTGGAACCGCGCGAGAACAGTTTACATACGAGTACTATGGGACTTAGTGGGTCATAGTGGGGTCCAACGATCGCATGGCATGGTGCGGAGGGGATTGAGGGGACTAAGCAGATCTGGGTCGACTGGTAGTGTTTCATGCTGAAGATACAAGGATCTTTGCTGTCCGCACCATGTGGCTCACGACAGCCTGCATGTCTGCACCGGTGCGGCGTGGCTGCGTGCGCGAGCTGTGGGCTAACCCCCCGACATGCCGTGCAACTGTCCCGACATGACTACTCGAAAACGAAACACTTTTGTCTGGACGGTGGGTGGCATGCACGGCATCTCGGGTGGCTTGGAGAGAGGTGTCCTCGACCTGGAAGCTGGCTCATGCGATTGTCCTGTGCTGAGCACATTCCACGAGGTGCATGTTTTGTGGGTGCGTGGCGGAATAGATAGAGCTCATCTCGCTCATTGTCAGATCCAGTGGATCTGGGCTGCACGGGTGGGCCACATGAGATTGGTGAACAATGGCAGCGGGCGGTGCGCTCGGAGTCAAAGTATGTGGCGTGTTCACATTCCGTAGAGACAAAAGCGTCGACATACTACATGCCTCTACCTGGCATGTGAAGTGGACTGCACCCCATAGTGGACAGTGGGTACAACCGATCCCAGGATGCACGTCACTTTGGCACACAGGCGAGTATGATGGGGGTGGGAGGCATGCGGCTGGATGTTCGTCTCTCCATTCTATTGTGGCCGTCATTCTCGGCTATGCTTTCGGAGGGATCTCGTAAGCTGGAGAATGCTGGCTTCCCAGTGTCCTCCGTGACATTGGGAGCGGCTTTAGCAACCATGGACGTATTTGCTGTTCATGTCGCTGAGTGGTCTAGAAGATGGTGCCAACAGGACTGTGCAGCACGAGTCCGAGCGGTTAGAGCGGGAGACCAGGTGCTCAAGGTGAAGAGCTTGGGTGCGGCAGGTACCAGATTCCTGACAGGCAGGGTTGACCTGGCTGGACTGTCTGAGGTTGGTCTGGTGCTAGTTGTTCCGTATCTCCTCTGGCCGATGTCGAGCGGCCTTTGCTCGCGTCTCGTCGGGGGATTGTGGAGGGTGTGTGTGAGAGAGTATGCAGGCAAGCGGGCGGGTCTGAATGATCCTCGTCATAATCTCAGTGCTCCCGGTGTCTCCCCAACTTTTGACTAAAGTGGGTGCGGCATGTATGCGGCACGGCATGTATGAGCTCGCTTGTAGCACTGGGCCTTGCCGCCCCATTGCCGACCGGCTCGACTATGAACGAGTAAGTGGCTTTGGCAGGGAGCGTCCCGGGTCATCTTTCGAGTCCCGCAGATAGGTCTCGAGTTCATGAGGGAGCGAGATGCGTCTCAGTCTGCAGCAACCTCCTGTTTGCGCGTCGCTGCATAGGCGTTTCCAAATGTAAAGGCAGTAGTATGCAAACTCGGAGAAGCAGAAAGGGGAAAAGACCGGAGTAGAGGTCAGTACAGCATCGGCCCAAAGGATGGTAAACCCTATCGTCAAACGTTCCATTGGCAGGTGGTTGCTGGGAACCGGGAACTGTCGATGGGTGTGACTCCAGTGCAGCGGCGCTTGCTGCATGCTAGCCATAGGAGGGGGGGGGGGGGGGGGGGGGGCATTGTCTCCCGCTGCTTTCTCCTCCTTTCCGGGATCGAGTGAGACGAGGGGAGTGGCGCATGCCGGAACGCACTGCGAGAGGCAGGGCCCACAATATGGCTTTTACGGGCTGGGCTGCAGTCATGTCGCCACAGCCGAGCACGAGGACGGAGCTGTACGTAATCCAGAGGGTTTGACCCCGAAGGTTTCGTGCCTGGCCGGCAAGGTTGGAGCGATCGCGTGTGGCGTGTACGTACGCACGGGATAAGGTTATTTAAGGTGGCGGAGTTGGGCGAATGGGCCAGTGTAGATAGCCAGTGGGCGTGGCGCTGTATGGGCACGGCCTGGAGGTATGGCGTGCATGGCGATGGCCCCGACCATTGAGGGCAGGACGGGCGAACTGCTCGGAAACAGCCGATCCTCGGTGATCAGCCAGCGTCCGCTGCCGTGCAATGACGGATACCTCGTGCCCACAGACCTCGCCCTCTCCCCCAACAGCCAATAAACAGCGACGGCAAGACCGTCTTTCAATCTTGCGCCAGCAGAAACGGGCAGAAGCGGACAGTGGCATCGAGGTCGGTCACAGTGGATGCAAACACGCAAACAAAGAGGTACCTCTCGAGAAGGTGTAGCAATGTGCGAATGCGGAAAGAGCGAGCTTGGAAGCCTCGCGCGCGGCTCTCGTGACGAGTAATGAAGATAGGCTTMKAMGTRGRCAGGGTATCATGGTGTGAGAGTACTTCTCAATAAACTGGACAGTGCCCAAGGGGATTGGCTAACTGTGCCGAGTCCTTTGTAGAAGAACCAGCTCGGCCTCAGTAAGTATATCAAGACACCCCTGATGAGATGCTTTGCCCTCAAGTTCCCGGTGGTCCAGAGTTCCCCAGCGTCTCCATCATGTATGCTTTGTGAGGCGTACACTCTGACAGGAACCCAAACTTATATCAACAGTGCCACACTTCCGGCCAGCGCTACTTGCCGGCTGTGATCCACGGCCCGCTGCACTTGGGCCGCGAAGAGGCAGAGTCATTCGTCATCGTCGCGGTAGTAACTGCTGTCGCCTCTGCGGAAACGTTCTCTCACAGAGTTTGTTTTCCCAAAAGCGTGCTTGCTTCAAGGAGCACCGGGAACAGAGTTAGTTTGAGTGGACGTTAGTTTTAATGTTGCCGACCGCTGCGGACGCGGACTTGCAGCTTTCGCAGCCGGGACAGCGAAGGTTACTGGCTAGTCTCGTAATGCTACCGACTGCCGGAAACACGTACCCTGACGTGTGGACTGACCCCCGCTGCTGCGACGGCTGCCGGACCATCTGTTTTCCCGTATAGCGACGATAGAGAGAGTGCTCTGCGGAGAACGAAGGTGACGATAGTCCGCCACTGGCAAAGTCGGGCAGAGTTCCCAGTGCAGAGAGCGGGAGCCAAAAGTGCGAGATGGCCTCGATCAACATCGACACGAGACTGTTTGTGTTGCAGTGGAGAATGTTTCAGTAGGGGACACCGGACTCTTGAGGATCGAACACCCGGCAGCCTACCAAGATCACACATTCGAGAGCTTTGCGTCGTGGCCGTCACCGATCGCGACGGACCGGACGACAATGTGCGAACCGGACCGACGTCGAGCCCTGCCAGTGTTTCGCTTCGCGTACCTTCGAGACCGACGTCGGGTCATAAGTAGCGAGTGGCGTGTAGTGTGGAGATGCATGGCGAGAGCCTCACTGCACTGGTATCTTGCCTGTCAGTGTGACGCCATTCGGCGGGGAGTCGTCGAGGTGAACCAAAGGAAAATCAGCCTCGTTTCTTTGCAGAGATCGGCGCAGTACGCATCTGGAGCTATCGGGATTCATGCACCTAGGCCGAACGCGCGGAGCAGAGTAGGCCCGGGTCGCATGGCATATCGGCAGCCACTGAGGCTTGGCGTGGGTGGCGGCGGGGTTGGCCCACGTTCTCGCGACGCCTCTCACGCCACCGTCGCTGTCGTTTGTGCGCGACAGCAGTCGCGTACTGTCCGGTGCGGCATTTGGTGCGGCACACAGTGAGGCCCTCATATGTCCGGCTGCATCGGCGCCATCCAACCGCAAGCGCATGGTTGGGATAGCACAGTGGAGGAAAGAGGTGTGTGTCCGACGCCTACGGCTTCGCACGCAGGGTGTGGGGTGCGGGTCAAATTAGGCGATGACGGACGAGGCGGGGGCGGGGCGGCCCGGGGGCGGGGGCAGGCGGACAACTGCCAGAGAGGGCCGTGCACCGTGCGGGGTAGACCAGGGAGCGGCCGGGGTGATGCCATGTCGATATGCTCCGCCGGCGGGGACTCCAGGAAGTGTGTGCTTGGGCCTGCAGGCCGCCTGGTGGGTCAGGTATAATTTGCTTTTGTTTCTCTGTTGCTTCTTGTTCTGTTCTCTCTTCACCCGTCTCGACTCGCTCTCCCGCCGCTTGTTGCTCCCTGACACTGCACTACCACTACACGAACAAAAGGAGACGCAATGCCCGACCACGAGCGCTGGACCTCTCTCGCCGCCGAGTACGAGAACGTGCGTGCTCCTCGTCTCCCGCCGGCTCGTTTGCTGATTCCCCAGTCGTGCGCAAAGCTCACTCTCATCAAGCCCGAGATCAAGCCCGTGTTCTGCCACACGCTCAAGCAGCCCGTCATCAAGCCGCTTGGCCGCAAGCTTGAGGAGTACCGCCGCATGAAGGATGTGAGTGCGACGCGTGCCGTGTGGCCTACATGGACCCCGCGCAGAGGCAGGAGCAGGAGCTGACTCTCCAGGCACTCCACGCCGAAGATCTCCGCCGAATGGAGACGGACGCCAAGGGTCTCATGGACGCGTACGCGTACGCCGCGCACGCAGCTGCCAAGCGGCACAGCGAGCAGGGATGGACCATGCCGCCTCCCAAGCGCTTCAAGCGCACCGGCGCCAAGCTCTAGGCTGTGAGAGCCACTCGCGCGTGTGTGGAAATGAAGAAAGGGAGAGACGAGCCTAGAATTATCGACCACGGCCACTACGACCACGCCGACAGCCACGGAAATCATCACCAGGACGGCCGCCCGGGGACTCCCCATTCAGCTCTCAGCTGTTCTTCGCCACCGCACCGTTGCTGTCAGTGGCAACTGGGACCGGTCAGCTGCCAACACCTGTCCTTGGACATCGGCTATTGTGTCCGCGGAAGCCCCCATAATCAATGGCGACATGGCGCGCGGACTACGTTTGCTCAGCACGAGATCTGGAATCCGGCTGGGATACGCTGTGCGCGTTGATCCTGTAACTGCGACAGACGATGCGAGCAAGAGAGACAAACAAGAAAGTCGTCCGAGTCCGGGTCAATGGACGCCTGCGGGCAGCATAGAGAGGGTCAAGGGTCGGAGAACCTGTAGTTTAGGACACCTGTTGCATCAGTTCTGTTGTGTTTATCTGCCGCATGCGCACGGGGTGCTGGCTGCAGTGCGGGGTGAGACCGAGTAGCGCCGGGTCAGCAGGGTGGCACGGTTAGTCACAGCACGAATGGGTCTGGGGGCGGACATTGGGGTCCGCCACCTGCAGGCCGGGCGTTCGCCTCACCTCACTGCATGTCCGTTCCGCATGGTATGGGGGTCCGGGGTGTTGGTCCAAAGTCAGCGCGGTCCGGGGTGAGCAGCTCGCTGGGCAGTGGCTGGGCAGCGGTCAGTCGTTCGCCCCCCCACTGAGCCCCGGTGCAGCCGCACAATGCTACGTCCGACTGCATCTACTTGTCTGTTTCCATCTCTCTTTCAGCAGCATGTGCATCTACTGCACCTTGATAGTCTCGTCGACGGGCGCGCCGATAATCTCCTTGACGACGACGCGCTCCTTGTCCCAGACGCCGCCGGTCCAGTACTTGTCGGCCTTGATGCGCGCCCACGCCTCCTCGATGGTAGGGTAGCGGTAGATCATGACCGAGCCGTCCATGCCCGACGTCTGCTCGGCGTGCGGCGCGCCCGCCGCGTGCGTGCTGACGGCGTCGTTGAGGAACGCGCGGCCGAAGACTGGGCGTCAGTGGGCTGGAGAGGAGCTGGAGAGGGGCTGGAGAGGGGCTGGGGCAGGCCCTGGGCTCATAGGGAGCGTAGCCATTGCTCGGCAGTTGAACATCAAAGCAGAAGTCGCGGCCGAGACCGATGCCCAGCAGAGTATCTCCTCCCGCTCCCCTCTCCTGCATCCTGCGCACGCACGCCGTTGCAGTGCAGGGCATGTGTGCAGCCGAGTACGCACCAGAGTTGCCAGTGACCTTGTCCTTTGCGGCCTCCTCGAGGTGCGCGGGGCGGTTCGCGAGGCGCGTCTCGAGGTTGTTGGGGTAGTCGGGGCAGTAGCAGACAAAGAGGGGCATGGTGGTGCGCGGCGAGGTGTGGAGGGCACGGATAGTAGCAGTGGCGGGGGAGCGGGCGGCGCGGGCGAGCATCGGGTCGGGGGGTTCTTATGGCCGTTGCTTGCAAGCAAGAGTGGTGGTGGTGGTGGGCACAACAAGAGGAGCGCTGCGCGGCGGGGCGGGGCAATGACGGTCGGGCGGAGTGGTGCCGTGGCTGGCGGACGAGAGCGGCTAGAGCCGGGCCAATCGACCGGGCCGGTCCCGCGGGCAGCAAAGTCACCGCAGCCGCCTCCACTTTTACCACCGCCCTGGTGCAGGTGATTTCTCAAGTCCGCCTTCCGCCATAAGTCCGCCCTCGCGTCGCGGAGCATGCAGCCGCAGCAGCACAGTGCGAGTAACAGTGCATTAGGATACAGAGTAGAAAGAACGCTACGGATACGGAGATGTGTGTTGATAGGAGACGGCGCATCACACCGACGGCGACGGCTGGCTGCTCGGCGGAGAGCCATGTGGCCTCAAGCTTCTCATTGTTGCTCGTCACTGGGACAAGTGTCCTCGTCCTCGTCACTGGAATGTGCTCCCCCTTGGTCGAATCACAGTTACAATGGGAACAAGAGTTTCCTGTCGTTAGCTCGAACCTCGGATCATTGAGCTCACCAGATATCGTCGTCGGCAGCCGGGAACAGCACGTCCGTGGGGATCTGTCCGGGGACGCCGTCGGGCATGATGGTGGCCGGGGGCTGGTTCTGCGGGCGGGCCGCCGCCTGTGTGCGCGGCGTGTTCGCGCCGGCGGGGTACACGTCAAAGAGGCTCGGGTGCCAGAGGTGTTCCTGGATAATCTGCTGCGTGGACGGCATCGTCCAGGTCGGGATCGGAGCCTGTGGGGGCGCTTGCGGCTGTGCGAGTTCTGGCGTCTCGCCGGTGCGGGCCGACTGCACCGAGCCGGGGCCGCCGAGGACCTTGTGCGGTGGCGGCTGCGTTGCGGACAGCAGGAGCTCGGAGGGCAGGCTGCCGAGCAGATGCTTCACCAGGCGGTGCGTGTACGCCGACATGTCGTCCGAGCTGCAGGACGAGTCGGCCGTCGAGTCGGAGACGTCGGTCAGCATCCGGATCACGCGGAAGCGGTCCGTCTGGTCCATGACGCCAATGTTCTGCTGTCAGCTCAAAAGCTGAACTTGGTAGCTCACCTTGACGAGCCAGACAGACGTGATGGCGACGCCGACCCAGGTCAGGTTAAAGGCGTACGGCAGGTACCCGTGCGCGACGAGGTCGGTCTGGAACGTCTCCAGCAGCGCGAGCGCCTGGTCCGCACACGCGGTGAACGCGTACGTGAGCTCTGACGGGTTGGACGTGTCGACCGGGTCGCCGTTCGAGCGGTACCGCGCACAGAACAGGAGGCGGTACTCGCAAATGTGGAAGTGCAGCAGGTGGTCGCACATTTTGATCGTCGCAACCTGTTGCTGCAGAAAGTTATACTCGGCTGTTGTCAGCTTCAGACACGCAGACAAGCTCACAGTTCTTGAGGATCCAGCGCTTGCGCCAGCGCTTGAACTCCATCTCGAGCCAGTTGAGCGAGCGCATGTTCGAGTGGCTGCCGTTCATGCTCTGGAGCATGTCGGAGAACAGGCGGCACATGCGCGAGAACGACATCCACGGCGCGATGACGGCCTCGCCGGGACATGGCAGGTGCGGGTGCTCGGTGATCCACTCCATCGGGTCCTCGACGTCGTCCTCTGTTAGCATGCGCGGGAGCGAGTGGTGCATCGCGAGGCTGTTGTCAGCAGGGTCAATGAGCGTGAGCTCACTGGTAGTCGGCAACGACGAGGTCTGATGTTAGCTAAGCCTCAACACTCGACTCACTCAGCCAGCAACGTTCGCGGTTGAGGACCTCTCTTGCCTGGCGCTCGTTTCTCGGGAGCGGGCGCGCGCCGCGGTGGTTGAGGCGCAGCTCCTGCGCCATGCGAATGGCATAGCCCGTCTTGCGCCATGCGGTCGCGTCGTCGGCCTTTTTCCAGTGCGTAAGCAGCAGGATTGCCTGGACGACTTCGACGGAGCAGAGCCCAAACTCGACTGCCTGGCCGACGAGCTTGTTCGAGATGAGCAGACACGGGCTGTACGCCTTTGGCCGGATAATCTTCGCGGTAACGGTCAGGACGGCCGAGAAGAGCAGGGGACACTTGTCGCGGCAGTACGTGGCAGTGTGCAGGACGGGGTCGAGGATCGCGACGTTGACGTTGAGGTGGTGAAAGTAGCTGACGTCAGGAGGTGCGAACCCTAAGAGCTCACAATTCAAACAGCTCGTAGGCGTCCGCCTCGGTCAGGTAGCCGTTGGCAACTGGATCGGGACAATCGGTGCGGAGGCTCGCGAGTGATGGACCGGACGTGGGATCGGGAGGCTGGCCCGGTCGCGGCAGGTACGCTGGTGTCAGTTGGCTATCTAGACGGCAACATACGAGACGAGTCGCCTTCGATAGGGACGACGTGCGAGAACATGATCGAGTGTCGCGGTCGGGACTCTGATGTTTGTGTTGTCGGTGTCGAGGCGGTGAGTGGGCGCATGTGCTCGCGGTCTACGGAGGGAATGTCTTCCGGCTCGCGGTGGTAGCGGTGACGCTCCGGTGACCGCGAGCGCGAGAGCGATCTCCGCGGGCTCGACCTGTCCTTGTCGCCAGCACCATCATCGGCGACCTTTTTTCTCCGCCCGCGGCGGTGCTTCTTGTACTCGCACTCGAGGCCCTGGTCTGCACATCGCTTGCAGACGGTGAGCGCGTCGGGTGTCAGGCATTTGCGCTAATGTCAGAATGTAATTGTTTTAGTGGAGCGACAAGTGCTGATGTCCATCGGCATGCGCGGTGACTCACCTTTGCTGCACGACAAGCGAGACATGAAATCTTTCTAAGTGGTGTGAGCCGGTGGGACATGGCAGCGAGGAGAGGAGGAGGAGGAGGCGATGGCTGGGGTACTCACGCTGGTACTTTAGTCTGGGGCGGGGGCGAGGCGGTCGAGGCGTCTCGGGCGAGACGGTCGGAAGATGGGCCGAGGGGGGGTATCATGGTTGTTGATCCGTTGCCAGTGCCAAGGGCTGATGATGATGATGCCGGCGGCACTGGCTGTGCGTGATCGGGCATGGGCACGGGAGGGGGAGGTGGTGGTGGAGGAGTGGTGAGGAGCGGGGATATGAGAGTGGAGAGTGGAGTGGTGGATGGATGCCCTGTGCGGCGACTCGGTGACTTGAAGCAAACAAGTCAAAAGAGAGAGGAGAGAGCAAGTCGGGAGGAGGACGGTGGGTGGGTGGAGCGAGCCAACAACACCACCAGAAACAGCAGATGGCTCTCAACGGTCAGATCCGTTGAAAATAGCCGCTCAAGGTCGCCGCAGAAACGCCGCATCCAGGATAAGATGACTGATATCATGTCATGTCGGCCTCCGTTTCCGACCTATGCATCACATCCCCCCCACCCCCCCGACGTGCAAGTGCGACAGGACTGCAACCAGCCATATTGCACTACTGCACTACTGCGGAAAGAAGCAGGCTTCGGTCAGCACTCGGCTCGGGCTACAGTCTCGGGAACCTACACCCCTGCTCACTGTAAAAAGACGAGCATCGGCGTCGGGGATGCAGTCTGTTAGTCAGCGCCTTGAAGGTGGGTGTACCAGAGAATGGATAACGCGAGCTGTCTGCTCGGAGACGGAGACGGAGACGGAGACGGAGACGGGGTCGGCAGCTGGGAGATTGCGGATACACGAGTCGTTCTATGTCCGCCCGGGACACCCGATCCGATCACACGCGGTTGAGCCTCCTGTCGAGAACCGACGGCTGCAGCGCCGGATCAAGCTGCAAGCGCCGCAATCTGGGAACCGAGGGCAGCTTTCGGCGTGTCGCTGGGTCAATGTACATGCAGATGGCCACCAAACCGAAAGAGAGAGAGAGAGAGAGAGAGAGAGAGAGAGAGAGAGAGAGAGAGAGAGAGAGAGAGAGAAAAGAGGACGACGAAATAGACAACGGGGCCTCCACCTCGCGCACGTCGGAACCAATTTGCCACTGAGAATAGAACAACCGACTTGTCATCTCGGTGCCCACTTCTCTCTCCCTCCGATAGGCTACATGCAACAACAACAACAACGTTAGCGCCGGGCAGACAACCAACACTTTGCCAGTCTCTACTGCACATGTCCCACCGCACACACACCACGCACCCATGCTCCATGTACCAGCAGACATTATCCGCGGCGTCGCGCACGAGCTGTGCAGTCGGGCCGACAAGCGCACGCTCGCCAGCCTCGCGGTCGCGAGCCGCGAGGCGTACGAGGTAGTCGCGCCGATCCTGTACGCCGAGCTCGTCGTCTCGGGGCGCCGCTGTGCGGGGATCCTCGGGTTGTCGCCGCGGGACGTGGAGGGCTTTCCTGGATTCGACGCCTACGGGCGGTGCGGGGGCTGGGAGGAGGACACGGCGGTCGGGGACGCGCGCGAGCGGCAGAGGACCCTCCGGCGCCTCTCGGCGCTCGCGCATGTCAAGCGAGTCATCGTGCGCTCTCTGCCGCCCGACCACCTGTCTGCGGGCGCGGCCGCCGCCGCACAGGCCCTCGCGGACGGCCCCGGGGCCGTCCGCCTCTTCCCCTGCCTACAGGCCGTATCGCTCCTCCCAGACGCGGTCGACACGCTGCGCACCTGGACGCCCAGCAGCTACGA
Source organism: Apiotrichum akiyoshidainum (assembly GCA_002973495.1). Lineage (NCBI taxonomy): Eukaryota > Fungi > Basidiomycota > Tremellomycetes > Trichosporonales > Trichosporonaceae > Apiotrichum > Apiotrichum akiyoshidainum. The sequence goes on along the minus strand of PQXP01000120.1, from coordinate 42,156 downwards.
CATGCCGCACAACCCGCCGTTCCTCGAGGCGCTCTCGGCTGGCGCGCGCCCCGCGCACCTGTGTCTCGCGTTCTGCCTCGTGCCCTCGAGCGACTGGGAGAGCCACCGCGAGATCACGACCGCGGGGCAGTACACGCTCGTGCGCAAGGTCGAGCTGCTCGCGGACCCGTGGACGCTCCAGAACGTCACGTTCCATGACATTGTGCACCAGGTACCCCCGAGCGTGCCCGCCACGACAAACGTGTACCACTTTGCGCCGCACGTCGTCCCGCACCCGCTCTTTGCGCGCCGGTACAAGTTTCCCCGCGGCGACGCGGCCGTCGGACTCCCGGGCCCAGAGTGGAACATTCGCCCGTGGCAGATGGGCCTCGCGGTCAAGAACCTGTTTCCCTCGGGGCACGACCACGCCGCGACGCTCCTCGGCACGCGCTGGGAGTTTTGCGATCTGTCAAACCACGTGCTCACAAAGGCGGAACGCGACGACGACGACTCGACGGGCGTCTGGGTCGGCGAGGTCGTCGACATGATCCTCGACAGCATGCGCGTAGGCCTAGACCGCGACCTGCCCGCACGCGGAATGGACAGCGACGCCATCCGCTCAATGTGGTCCAGGATCGGGTACGCCAAGGCGGGAGAGTGCGAAGCGTGCCATCGTGAGCTGCAGTGTGGAGTAGATATTGACAGCAGGCGACCTCGACAACCATCCTGTCATGGACCTCGGGGGATAGTGATGCCGCTCGGCGTGGCTGCAGCGCGGGAGCACGCTGTCGTGAGGAAGGAATCATCCCGTTGGCGAGGCAAGTTTTGTTCAGAATCGGAGCAAAGTGAACAGCTAGGAGAAAGCAACAAGGAAAAGAGTTGCAAGTTGTAGCACACGGATTGTACGTGGTCGAGTATTGTAGTAGAATGACTGCGAGTATCTCCTGTAGCTGTAGGAGAATGTGTACATTCATGCACTTGATAAACCCCAGTAAAGAAAGACACAAAATATATCGAAAAAATATTGCCTATAAAGACGCAACGTAGCCATATGCTGCTCGTCCCCGGTCAATCTGCCACTCTGGGCTCGTCTGAGCTCTTTGACGCGCTCTGGCCAGAGAGACGATTCCAGCACCGTCGCAGCCATGATTTGGGGGGCCAGGCGGCGTCTTCAAACTTTGCGGCACCAGCGGCCGCAATGGCACCATGCGTGCCGGGACGCAGCCTAGAGGCCGAGAGAGGGATATTGCTGCTATCACATCGCCTGTCTCGGCCAGAGAACATGACATATCGAGGGCCGCAGGGCTGGGTGTTAGGCCGGTTCTGCGCCAGTGGTGAGATGTAGCACCAGGCCGCGGGTACGAGAGTGGACCAGTGCGGCCCCCTTGCCGTCGAGCTGCTTTCTGCACTGTCAAACTGCATACGAGCTGCATGCAAGTCAGACGCACGCCTGGGAGCGAGCCTGAGCGCTCAGCACGGGCAAGCAAGTGTTCCAGTGTCCAGCTGCGACCGTGTCCTCTCCGTAGCGTGCTAGTGGCGCTTGTCTGCGTCTCCGCGCCTGGTCAATGTCGCTGCGCCGCGCCTACTGATATCCGGCCAGCCCAATTGGCCGGATATCACGCAAATGTGCTCAAAGTGGGCGGGCGGCTTTTGGCAGCGTTGTCCCTTATCGTTCAGCCCACCTCCTGCTCCTCCCGCCGCCCTGCCTTCTGGCCTCTGCTCTCCTTTTCCCGTTCGCCGTCCCTCCCGGGCCGATTGCTCTCCTACTCTCACTGCCCACTGCTCGACAGACTGCGCTCGCTGTTGCTCTCCGCAGGTACGTACCAGCGCGGCTCCTCGCATTCAGGACACGGCGCGGCAGAGCACGCAGGCAGCGCCGCAGCGCCGCCGCCGCCCCGCGGTCCCCCGCGCCCCCGCAACGCCCCGGCACCTCCGCACCCCACCCCTCGCTTGGCGCGATGCGTCGCGTAGCCCGCTGGCCGCTGGGGGTCGTGATGTGTGGTACTGACGGGTTTTCATTCGCCGTCCCCGCGTCGCGTGCTGCGGACAGGACAGGACGACTGGATGCAGAATGCGGAATACAAAACACCAGAAGGGCGGATGCAGCGTGGGGCGTCCGGGTGGCCACCCACGGTCGGTGGGCGTGGCTGGCGTGGCGCCTGCTGGACGGCATGGACGGAGAATGCGGGCATTGGCCCGTGCGATACTCGGAGTGCAGCTGGATGTTCCGGCCCGGCGTCGTGGCGCAGAGGTGCGCGTCGAGGTGGCATGAGGTGGAGGTGGAGGCAGCGCACGGAGCAGCGGGCACTGTGGCTGCGATCGCCGTGTACTGCGCGCTGGGGCAGTTGTGGCGATCGCCGTGTGTGCGGTCTGCTAGTTTGCGTGTGGCAGCTCGATCATGGCCAGCTGGCGCTCCTTTCATGTCCATGTTCTAGCTGGTAAACTGGCGCGATACCCGATGTTGCTGTCGCTAATGTCGCCAGTCGCGGCTTTCGGAGTCTCCGCTACATGCGCGCTCTTTCCTTGCTTCCTTGCAAGTCCCTGGACAGAAGACGGCATTCGGCGCGCGAGACGCGGCGCGACGACGCATGGGCAGTGCCCAGGCCACAGTCTGAGCGCAGTGCGGAGCGAGGAGGCAGAGGAACTGGCTATGAGGCTCTGGGCTGGGTGATCTTGAAGCGGCACTCAAAGGAGACGCGCGCAGTAACCGCCTGGTGGCGGGTGGAGGTTCCCGCGGCTGGGTCGAGTACAGAGCAGAGTGGCTGGTTGCCGGAGCGAACGGCGACCAGCGGAGCACGACTCGGAGTGGTGGGTGGAGACGAGTTGAGACGCTGCACTGTGTTCTAGAGCAGGAGAGGGAGGAGACTGTCGTCTGGCCGAGTTCTGGCCGTTCTGGCAGGTTACACCCAGGTGGCGGTTAATTAAGGCTGGCTTACCGCCTGGCCGTCTGATTCCGCCTGCTCTCCAGACGCTCCAGACGACTCGCTCGCATGGGGTGTTCAGGTGACGCTGCACGTCCGTCCAGTGTCCAGGCCTTTAGGAGTAAGAATGCATGGATGGAGAAGAGGGGTCAAAAGGCCGAGCGAGAGCTCAAAGGGGCCTGGCTGGTGCGAGGGCCCCGCGGTGGTCCGGGTAATAAGCTGTGGGCCAGAGACTTTTTTGGCGAGCTTTCCGCCAGACTAGGAACCGTGGGTGCAGCCGACCTGCGTACATCGGCATCTGGTGGCCTCGTTGCTCGCTTAACGGGCCAAGCCACCCACCACCAACCACTACCCACTTGCCGCTGCGAGTTGTTATGGAGCACCAAAGAAGTCGCAGCCATGCCAACAGTCGATCACCATCACTTTCTTTTCCATCTCTCTCTCTCTTTTCTCTTTCTCCTCTTGTCTCTCTCACCCGCACTCACACCTATCATTCACTCCTAGTCGGCTCCCAGGCTCCCGGCAACGCCGGCACCCCCACCCCACTCCACCCCAATGTCCTCATCACCGCCAGAATCCACAAAGCGCTCCCACTCTGACATTGCTGGCTTTGCGGGATCCAATGCCGTCGCGTCAGGCAGCGGCGCCTCGGGCTCAGCCTCGGCAGCGGCCGCAGCACAGGCCCAGCAGCAGGCAATCAAGCGCACCCGCTCGCGCAACGGCTGCCTCGTGTGCCGTGCACGCCGCATCAAGTGCGACCTCGGTGCGTACAGCCCGAAACGGAAGAGCCGAACCGGCCCAAATGGACCTCCACCTTCAAAACTACTAAATACTGACCCAACCCGCAGAACGCCCAGAGTGCAAGCGCTGTGTAAACTATGGCGCAGAGTGCGTCTACCCCGTTAAAAAGGCATTCGATGCGGCTGCTGTGGATGCGGCCCTTGGCAGCAGGCATAACCGTCCCAGCAGCGTCGCGGCGAATGCAGTCGCAATCCAGGGCGACGGCACACAGCAGATGAACAATGTGTCGCCGCCCCCGTCCCTCCCTCCCCTCCTCCAGCAACTCCACCCGCCGCGGGCAGACGAACGTCACATTATCGACGCGCTTCCGCCGATAGAAATGGTGCACGCCCTCTTCCGCAAGACAAAGATGGGCTCGTTCTTCAACAACCCGATCGATCCGCCAGAGTTCCTGTCGCTCGCGTTCCCGCTGCCAGAGGACCTTCGCTGTGTGAGTTGCCATGCGTACTGTGAACTGACCGCAGTTCCACCACTGCCTCACGTACTCGCTCTCCATCATGGTCATTGACGAGGAGCACAACCCCTGGGTCGAGCACATTGCCCCCATGTTCCTGTTCCCGACGGGCGACGCGCCGCTGTCGACATCGGCACTCAAATACAGCATGCTCGCGATCGGCGCGACACACCTCGCGTACCTCGAGGCGACGAGCCGCGTCGCCGAGGCCGAGCACACCCTCCAGCTCAGCAAGCAGTACCGCCACACAGCACTGGGGCTGCTGCGGCAGGCGCGCCGCGTCCCCGGCGAGCTCGCGCACGACGCGTTCCTCGCGGCATCGCTCATGATCGTCGACAATGACATTCTCGGCGCGTCCGTCTCCTGGCGTGAGCCCCTCCGCTACGCTAAAGCGTCCATTGCGCACCGCGGTGGCGCAGGCAACGTCCTGTTTGGCATGGACTGGCGCACCGCCCTCGCGGGACGCCAGGGCAGCGAACTCACCCCCCCGCTGTCTGCCCGCCGATACCTCATCGAGCACGCCGTCATGCACGACATGTTTTGTAAGTGCACAGTTAGTCTGCTGGTTACTCACTCTAGCGTGTTTCACCACCGGCGCACCGCCGACCATCCTCGACAATGACTCGCCGTGGTGGGAGGCCCTGGGCACGACGGGCCAGACGGACCGCGAAGTGAGTCAAGATAAGTGCTGGGTGAATCACGGTCGTATCTGAACCTCGGCTGTGGCGGCTTTGGACTTGCAGCGAGCTTCCCTGTGCCGAGGCACAGTGGCTTGGCCCACGGGTTGATCCCAGATATCATCCCCATCGGCCCCATCCCACATCATCCTCATGGCGTCCCACATATATCATCACCCAGTATCATCCCACCTATTCTGCCTGTACCTTGCTGATAAGACCAGTGGGAGTCTGTCGAGTCGCTCGTCGGCTTTGACCGCCCGCTGCTGCGTATCACGGCCACTGCTCTGACGCTGTATTCCGAGTGGCGTCGCTTCGAGGCGCACTATCGGCCACTGAACGAGCTCGACCCGGCAGTCTCGCTGCACAGTCCGGCGGCAATGGAGCGGATGGAGCTGAGCCGACGGCTCGCAGACGTGCAGATTGAGCTGGCCACGTGGCGTGCCGAGGCGCCGGCGCGGTACATGGCGCCGCGCACAATGATGGGCAGCATGACACTGTGGCATGCGGTGCAGATTGTCGTGCTGCGCGACATGCAGAAGCGCGGGCGCGACGACGCGGACGTGCAGAGCTCGGCGGCCGCGATCCTCGAGCTCTGCATCGAGGTGGGCGACAAGGTCGAGTTTCTCAACTGGTCGCTGCTCATTGGCTGCTCGGTGCTCCTCGACCCGGACAAGCGCAACGTTGCGCGCGGCATCATCAAGACGTTTGCGTACCAGTGCTGCCACGAGATTGAGTCGACGCGCACGATCATTGAGGAAATGTGGCGCCGCATCGACGAGGGATACGACGACGAGGCGTGCAACTGGCGCGAGATTGCCATTGAGATAGGCAGATCTGTCCTGATCGGATAGGATAGTCACCAGTCGCTGATAGTCACTTGTAGTAGTGTCAACTCTGTTTTCTTATCCCCCCGTGCCCAGATGCCCGTGCCCACCATGCCCATGCCCAGATGCCCCAGCCCCAGATGCCCAGATGCCCCAGAGCGGCCCCATGGCCCCGTGGCAGGCTGCTACTCGCCTCAGGTCCGACACGACTCGGCAGGTGCTGTGGCGCGCACGGAGATACCAAACAGGACGACTTGCGCGAGCCGGTAAGCGATGAACGGTTTACGCGTTACGCGATAAGAGGAGAGTAAGGAGCCTAGCCCACCTGGATGTCCGCGTTGAGGCGGAGCAGACTGTCAAACTCCGTGCGGTATCGCTCCCACGTGTCGCGGTATCGCTGTCGCCCATGTTTGTTTACCCTAATGAGATTTGTCAGATTGCCAGAGAGCTTTGTATTCAGCCCTCGTAATCAAAACTTGTGCCACTGTAATCTCGAAGCGGGAATTTTTAGGCTAAACTCTTCTGAGTCGCGTATCCCTGCCAATAGCCTGGCTGTAACCCATGTCGCCCAGCCAGTCGCTGATCGATCACCGACCGACCTGGCCCACCCGGATCAACTGCCCCCCTGTACTTTAGCCAAAGCTCACCAGTCACGACCTGTTGCGCCTGTCGTCTATCTTTATCACCTGACAAAAGGTGCCGTATTTGCGACGGCTATAGCAAGAAGAGGCGGGGCCCACATTGGCGACCCTCGGGACCCAGATCTTCTCACTGGCTGCCGCTGCCACGAACCACGCATCAAGCGAGGTTCGGGGCGAACATGCGTGGTTGAGCCTTATGGTGTGCTAGTTCTGCCTTGTGCCGTTACCAGCCAGCCAGCAGCCAGCACCCACAGTTCCACATCTAGGTGGGCTGCAAAGCACATCATGAGCCGTGGGGGGGATCACCGAATCGGGATCCACCACTCGCGATCACATAAAGGAGACGCCGATGGAGCCCACAGTTATCTTTTTTCCACACACCTCTCGGCTTCTCCTCTACGACTCACGATGGCCACCGACCTCATCACAACCGCGGCTCAGCTCTCGCTCGAGACCTCGTACCCCTACCACCCCCTCAACCCCCTCAACGGCCATGAGATCTCCGCCGCCGTTGTCGCCATCAAGGCCCACCTCCTCGGCCTCCACCCCAACGGCCGCATCTGGTTCAAGGCGATCCAGCTGATCGAGCCCCCCAAGGCCCAGCTCGCTCCCTGGCTCGACCAGTGGCACGCCGCCCCTAACCCCGCCGCCCGCGACGCCCTCCAGCCCCTCTCGCGCAACGCCGAGTGCTCTGTCGGTGTCAAGACTGACAACGGCACCACCTGGTACGAGGTCTACGTCAACCTCGACAAGAAGGTCGCCGCCGTCTCCGAGGCCAAGCCCATCCCCGCCAACCTCCACATTGCCCCGGACATGGCCGAGATGATCGCCGCCGAGCAGGCCCTCCTCCAGAACCCCGAGTTCCTCGCCGCCGTCGCCAAGCTCGGCCTCCCCAAGAATGCAAAGGTCATTGCCGACGGATGGATCTACGGCGCCGACTCGCAGGAGCGCCAGCGCCGCTGCACCCCCTTCATGGTCTACCTCAACTTCACCGACAACATGGACTCGTGCCACTACTCGGCTCCCCTCCCCCTCGTCCCCGTCATGGACTCGGACACCTTTGAGCTCATCCGCATCGACTACACCCCCATCTTTGGCACCGGCGAGAAGACCATCCTCGACCTCGACGGCCCCTTCCCCTGGGACGCCTACATCCAGAACGAGTACGACGTCGACCTCCTCCGCGCCGAGGGCACTCTTATGCGCTCCGACGTCAAGCCCTACCGTGTCATCCAGCCCGAGGGCGCCTCGTTTGCTCTCGAGGGCCGTGTTATCCGCTGGCAGAAGTGGTCGTTCCACATTGGCTTCAACTACCGCGAGGGCCCCGTCATCTCGGACGTTCGCTACGACGGCCGCAAGATCTTCTACCGTCTCTCGGTCTCGGACATGACCGTCCCCTACGGAGACCCCCGCGCTCCCTTCCACCGCAAGCAGGCCTTTGACCTCGGAGACGTTGGAGCCGGTCTCACCGCCAACGAGCTCAAGCTCGGATGCGACTGCCTCGGCGAGATTCTCTACCTCGACTTTGACCACCTTTCGGTCACTGGTGAGAGCACCACCGCCAAGGGCGTCGTCTGCGTCCACGAGCAGGACAACGGCATCGGATGGAAGCACACCAACTACCGCACCAACAACCCCGCCATTACCCGCTCGCGCGTCCTCGTCGTCCAGACCATCATCACCGTCGCCAACTACGAGTACATCTTTGCCTGGCAGTTTGACCAGGCCGCCGGTGTCCACCTCGAGACCCGCGCCACTGGTATCCTCTCGACCGTCGCCATCCTCCCCGGAGAGACCTCGCCCTACGGCAACGTCGTCTCGCCCGGTGTCCTCGGCACCAACCACCAGCACCTCTTCTCGGTCCGCATCGACCCCTCGATCGACGGCCACGGCAACACTGTCGTCCAGGAAGACTCGGTCCCCATGCCCTTCGACCGCGCCAACCCCCCCGAGAACAACAAGTGGGGTGTCGGCTACGTCGTCGAGAAGACCCCCATCAAGCGCTCTGGCTTTGCCGATGCCGCCCCCGAGAAGAACCGTTGCTTCAAGATCACCAACCCCAACGTCCTCAACCCCATCTCGGGCAAGCCTGTCTCGTACAAGCTTGTCCCCGCCCCCTCGCAGCTCATGCTCGCCCACCCCGACTCGGTCGCCTACGCCCGCGCCGAGTTTGGCGAGCACCACATCTACGTCACCGACTACAAGGATGGCGAGCTCTACGCCGCCGGCAAGTACACCAACCAGTCGAACGGCAACGCCGAGGGCATGCGCACCTTCCTCAAGCGCAACGCCGCCACCGAGAACAAGGACATTGTCCTCTGGCACACCTTTGGCCTCACCCACAACCCTCGCGTCGAGGACTACCCCGTGAGTTGACACCTTGGCCCCCGGTCGTATCGTGCTAACCCGACAGGTCATGCCCTGCGAGATTCACATGATCTCTCTCAAGCCTTCCGTAAGTTGAACTCTCCTCATATTAGCTGACATCAAAAGGATTTCTTCGACAGGTCGCCGGCTATCGACGTCCCTGCGTCTACGCAGCGCTTCAACCAGTCCAAGCTCTTCGAGGGCGGCGCCATCGGCACCGTCGTCCAGGACGACAAGGCCTGCTGCTCCAAGATGTAAGGCAGCGCCAAGAAACCAAAATCAAAAGGGCGGGGAAGAAGTACAAACAAAAGGCGGATAGCTAGAAGTATTTGGCATAGAGCATGCAGATTGGGTTTACAGGATATGCGCAGCTGCACAGGACATGAGTGGGCAGGTCGCGCGCTAGCGGTTGCAGCCTTCCGCGGCTGCCACTTTCCGGGTGCCACCCATGCTGCAGCGATCATCGTGGGACGGATCCGCGACGCTCCTTGGGTCGCCGATCCCCTACCGGGTAAGCTTGAATGACAGACAGACAGCCCATGGGAGCCGTCTCCGAGTGGGCTGTCTAGCGTTTGCCGCCAGCGATTCGAGACGCGAGTACGAACGCAGCGCGCACGGCAAAAAGGCCCCGCAAGGCAAATCTCAACAGTCCACTGCAGGAAAAGCGCCAAGGTCGCACGCAGTGAAGAAGTGGACCGGCAAGCAGGCCAAGAAGTGCCTGGACATTCTCGCGGAGTGCACCATGGACATCGAGGCCGCATATCAGTTTCAACGCATTCTGTGAGGCCGTTTGTACCCATTCTCGACGAGGTCTTGGAACGGACGTGGCAACCACCACGGTACCACGGCCAGAGATGCAGACCGGTTCTGTTCCCCGGCTTGCGGTTACCGCGGCGGACGCGGACGCTCAGAATCGACGCATTCCGGCTGCGGTCTTGTGCCGGTTCTGACAGGCACTGTTGCCGCTGCGGATACGGACGCCCAGGAGCGACTAGGTTCCTTGTGCGACTCTGTGCCGGTTCTGGCGCCAATCACCGTAGGCAGGGCTCACAGAACCGACACAAACGGCCCTGCAGAATGTGTCGATTCTCGCGGGCCGACTTGTCGTGACCGACACGGACGAGGACGCCCCCAGAAGCGACACATTGTCTCTGCCGTCTTGTGCCGCTTCTCCGTGGACACGGCGATGGGTCGAATTCTGGACTGGACCTCACGGAGGTGGACAGCACCACGGCCAGATTGGACACACTGTCAGCCAGAGAATGTGTTGAATCTGGCCGGGATCTCACGGAGGTGAGAATGATCACTTCAGCGAGAATGGACACACTTGCAGCAAGAGAATGTGTCAAATCTGGTCTGGCCCATATCGTCAATATGGGCCAGATCGGCCAGACTAGAATGAACACACTTACAACAAGGGAATGTGTGGAATCTGGCCATGACTCGTTCGATGACCGTTGAACAAGCCCGGTCAGAATGGACACAATTTCAGCAGGAGAATGAGTCGAATCTAGCCAGGCCCCCAGGCCCCGTCAGATTCGACACAAACTGACAGTGGGTCTGTGCCCATTCGGCCGTCGGTTGTCCTTATCGTATGTGATTTCCGCACGTCTAGAAGCCGTGGAAGCGTGCGAGCGCGGATGGAAAACGGCGCGTGGTGCTGTCACTGAGGTGAGGATATCCTGCTGATGCACCGGGCCCCGTGGCATGTGGCGGGCCTGGCCGCAGCAGGAGATCGCCGTCCTGATAACTGATCGGTGCGCGCTGCGGGGCGACTGAATGGACAGCAGCGGGCATGATAAAGCGCGCGCAGGGCGTAGAGTGGGGGAGGGAGGAGAGCTTGACGAAAGGTTTGATGTCAGGTGGCCAGTGCAGCCACAGCCATGGCCGAGTCGGGTGTAGCGACGTGGCTTGGCGGCGGGGTACATCCTTGGCGGGCCGAGACACTGAGACACTCTTCTGTTGTTCTGATCCATGAACAGGATGGGGGACTGCACTGGCGCCGCCTCAATCTCGGCGGCGGTCCTGTGGCCCCGTGGGGGGTGGGCAGAGGCCGACCCCGGTGTCAGGCGTGCGCAGGTCCATGCCCTGCCATGGCGCGAGTTTGCGGGTGCTGAACGTGATCAATAAGGCCATCCACGCTATCGTTTGCGAGCTGCGCGCTCTCAGGCCTACGAGATATATCTACGGGCTGCGGTTGACAGTGACGACACGGCACGCAGCTGTCGTCACTGTGTGTACCTCTGTGTCAACACAGCCTGGGCGTGCAGCTCTCTGACCGCCGGGCTACAAGGGCATGGGAGGCCGCTGCAGCGTCATCAGGTGACTGCACAACTCGGCCTCAATGCAGAGCTGAGCCTGTGGCTGCTGTTGCTGCTGTTGCTGGGGCTCGGGAAACGCGGGCTGGCGCTCGTCTCGTGGGCGCGTGGGTACGGTGGGGTCCCGTGGGTCAAACGGACTTGGCCGAACTCGCTTCGGCACTCGTGCCCACCGGGCACCGGGCTGTTGCGCCACCATGTCATCATACTCCGCGAGCCCATCACCATGAGAGCAACTATATCATACTACCGCCGGCATAGTCGTTGATCCGTTGTTCCCTCCACCCACCCACTCACTCGCACTCACCCACCCGGCGCGATGAACAGTGCCATCCACTCGCACAGCGTGCCGTTCTCGGCATCGGCAGTCGTCGACAAGCTGCCGCTCAGCACTCTCCAAAAGGTGCTCGCCGCCCTCGTTCTCTCGGTTGCCGGTATCTACATCTACCTCTTTCCCTTCCGCCAGTGGCGGCTGCTGTTCAAGAATGTGCGCGGCCCCGAGTCGCCGTCGCTCATGTGGGGCAACATGAAGCAGGTCTTTATGGAGGAGCCCCTCATCAACCACGAAAAATGGACAGACGAGTACGGACCGACCTTCCGGTGGACGTTCATGTTTGGCGGCCCCAGGATTTCATCAGTGGACCCAAAGGTCATGAGCCAGGTGCTCAACGACACGGACACGTTTGTCAAGCCCCGCCAGCAGGTCGAGGCGCTCGGCCAGCTGCTAGGAGACGGCATTCTCACCGTGCAGCACGACGAGCACCGCCGCCAGCGCCGCGTGATGGCCCCGGCGTTTGGACCCGCCGCTATCCGCGCACTCGAGGACATTATCTTTGACAAGGCCCTCCTCCTCCGCAACAAGATCAACGACTTTATCGAGGACGACGCGCTCCGCGGCTCTGCCACCCCGGCCAAGCCCGAGGACAAGCTGAAGAAGGGCGAGGTCAAGGTCGACATTGAAAAGTACCTCGCAGAGATGGCCCTCGACATTATCGGTCTCGCCGGCTTTGACTACACCTTTGACGGTGAGTGCGGCACACTGGACTATTCTGACAGCAGCCCTCGTGAGCAACGACAACCCCCTCGCCGAGGCCTACCACCGGACCTTTTCCCACGGACAGAAGCCGACCAGGCTCAGTGCCCTGCAGCGCCTCTTCCCCATCCTCGACTTGATTGTGAGTCAATAGAGTCGCCACAGTCTGACAACAGCCTACCGAGGGCAAGCGTCTCACCGCCGAGGGTCTCCGCATGACCGAGGAGATTGGCTCCGAGCTCATCGAGCGCAAGAAGAAGGAGATGGAAAAGGGCCAGACGCACAAGGACCTGCTCTCGCTGCTGATGAAGGCCAACATGTCGGACAACCTCAAGAAGGAGGACAGGCTGTCGGACGCACAGGTCATGGCCCAAATCACCACCTTTATGCTCGCCGGAAACGAGACGTCCTCGACTGCGCTCACGTTTTGTCTCTGGCGTCTGGCCCAGCACCCCGACATCCAGGCTAAGCTTCGCGCCGAAGCGCGCGCAGCCGGCGACGACCACCCCTCGCTCGACACAATCTACAAGCTCCCGTACCTCGACAACGTCGTCCGCGAGTCGCTTCGCCTCGACCCGCCCGTTGCTATCACCGGCCGCATCACCGCCAAGGACGTCGTCATGCCGCTCAGCATGCCGATTGTCGGCCGCGACGGCAAGACCATGAACGAGATCACTGTCAACAAGGGCACCCTCGTCGATATCCGTGAGCATCCGTACACCTTTGAAGCTAACCCCAGCCATCCTCACGATCCACCGCAGCAGGGAGATCTGGGGCCCGGACGCGCGCGAGTTCAACCCCGACCGCTGGAACGGCAACGTCCCCAAGGAGAACGTGCAGGGCAGCGTCTACGGCCAGCTCCTCACGTTCCTCGCCGGCCCGCGCAACTGCATGTACGTGTGCTGGGTCGTGTATAGTGCAGCACTGACAAACAGCGGATACCGCCTCGCGATCGCCGAGATCAAGATCACCCTCTACACCCTTATCCGCACGTTCGAGTTTGAGATTCTCCCCTCCAAGCCCAAGGTCATCCGCCGCCTCGCGGTCGTGCAGCGCCCCCTTATCGAGGGCGAGGAGCAGCACGGCAACCAGATGCCTCTCCTCGTGCGCCTTGCGCCTGAGGAGTAAGGGAGCGAATACTCGGAATGGTCGGGGAGAAACCGACATGCCGCGCGATAGCGATATGATGGCGAAGGCGCGACATGATATGGCGAAAGATGGCGAAAGAGTCGACACGACGACGGCACAAAGAGTGATCAGAACAGAGTGTACATTGTATTGTGATGCAAGTTGTTGGAATGCGACAATGTGGGAGGGAATGGCGAAGCATGGGGGAATCAACGTGGTCGTGGAGATACTGGGGGAGGGGATGCTGAACGGGTGTGAAGGAGACGCCATGGAGAGAGTCGTTCGTGCGGGCTTGCCAAGGGTACATCGGCCGTGGCGGCCTGGCAGTTCACAGCGCAACTGGTGATGATCAAGAAGAAGGGAGAATGGACAAACGACGAATGACCATTGCGAGCGAGAAGTGGGTATAGAGGGTAAGGATGACGATTGCACCAACCACTCCTACTCTCACTCTTGCATGCTCTTGCTGTCGGCCGTAGCAGCCATACCCAGACGCTCCAAACACCAATCCAGTGGGGAGCTCCCTCCTCGCTGGCGACCTCGCCTGTCTCGGCAGGACAGCCGTGCAGGTACGTGGTTGGCCGCCCCGGCGCGCGCAGCACCCACGCCGCAGACGCAGCCCGCAGCGTCGTCCGGCCGGTGCTGGGTGGACGTGGACGATTAGATAACGAGGCAGCAGAGATCCGGCCGACTCGTCCCCGAACGACGCACCGCACCCACCAGCTGCCGTCCTATTCTTGAACACTCTGTGCCAAGTTGGCCAAGTCAGCCAAGCGATGGGCTATTTTCACTGCTCTCCAGTCGGCCGAAGAGACGTGCCCGTGTAGACCAATCGCCGCAGGGGCAATTGTCAGCCACACCCAAACGATAATGAAGATGACGGGACACAGCGACGAACGCTGCTGTGCATCGGGTGGGCCTTGCCCGAAATGCAGAGCCGCAGGCCGAGTGTGCTGGCGAATGGACGCCAAGGTATTTGACGGCCGAAAGGGAGCCCCATGCGGCGGCAGTGGAGATCCCGCACCGCGGCACGCAACTCTACTGACAGTGGCGGGCGATGAGGTGGCAAATGCGAGTCTGCAAGTGTTGAGAGCGCTCAGAGTTGTGTGCGGTGCTGTCTTTCGCAGCGACATTTGCGCGCCAACCATTCGTTCTCTCGTCGCGATGGAGCTGGTCCTGCTCGTCGTTGCCTCCCGCTCTCCAGGCCAGCAGCCGGCACTCTCGCGTCGCAGCAGACTGCCGCAACCACCCTCGCCTGATGGTGATGGATGGAGCACTGCTCGCAGTGTCGTCCGAAGCACTTGACCAATCAAACCGCCGTTTCGAGGCGGACCCGACGMKWMTTGCGTCCTTGCTGCCCATCCATCTGCATGCCCGGATGTGGTGCAATTGCTGGCTGCCCTCGTGCGATGATGCACTCGAGGCACCATGCACTCGCAACAACGTGTCATCTGGTTGCCGCCATCTTGGGCCAATTATATTTGCCACATTACTCTCGGCCGGACCTGGGCGATCGATGATAGCGATGATAGCGATACGATACCGACGTAAGCGAACCAGGGCCGCGCCGTTGGTCAGCCCTCTGCACTGGGCAATGCGCGATTTTTTGGTCTTGTCTCATTTCTCTGTTCATCTCGCTACTGCGTCTCATTCGCGGACTGGGCTCCCCGAAAGGTGCATGCACATCGGGCGCGTAGGACCCGAAAGAAACGTACCGCCGCTGGCGAATGGGCATCGTGGTATTTGTCACACCGCCAGGCGCGTCTCCCGACGACTCAACATGACAGTATCAACGACGACGTTGTCTCCAACGGCCGGGCAAAGTGCAGGCCTGTTGCGTCCTTTCGCTCGATATGATTCGTGGACTCGATACCCGAGAGGCTGCAGCCCTCTCCAGGCTGGATACGGGCGACAGCGGCCGATTTCTGGACCCACTGGCAGTGCAGAAGCGTGACTGCGGCCGCTGCGGCACGGCACTGCAGACCGCAGCAACGTGTACACTGACCGACCTGGACGTAATCTCTGTCCAACAGTGCCGCGCCGAGTGGCATCTTGGCAGCGTGACTGGCTCGACGAGGCGGACCCGATGATGCCCACCGTCAGCACCGCGCTGCAGAGCCAAGACTTTGGAGCCAAGAAGTCGGAAGCCCCTGGAACCGAGACTGCACCTCGGTAGTCCCTGGCGTTGTTCGCCGAAGGTAGCGAGCAGCGATTAGATCTCGCTGCTCTCCAGTGTCGGGTCGTTCGGGTCGTGCTCGTCGTTGGCCAATTAAACTGCTTGTGAATGCAATCCCGAAGACGATGCAGATGCTGTTTCGCGTCCGGGCGACCCGAAAGATTAAGGCAGCAAGAGAGGACGGCCTCTCGATTGCAGAGGTTGCCGAGGATAGCGATGTGACGATCGCCAAGTATCTAATCTCACATCCGCCTGGTGCCCTCATGGCGACGTGGCAGCTCGACACTCTTGGCCAATGCAGCTTGGTCAAAGGGCGGGCCCGACTGATTGTAGACTATCTTTGCTGTACGGGTCCGATGAGATGCAGAGCACCTTCCTGACCTTGCAGAAGCGTGTCCATGACAGTGCCACAGCAAGGCAGCACATGGCGCGTTCTTGGCGGCGGACAGCCCACCACACGTCGACTCTCGGCCACCTCGTCCGCCAGTCATCGCGCTCGCTCCGACAGCCACTGCTTCGTTGCCACCAACTGACAGCCGCGCAATTCATTCTCATACCCCGCACCAATGAGCTGCTTTGCCTTTCAGCCCCTTCCGCGGCGCCGAGCGCAGGTCCCGCCGGCACGGCGTCGCACGGACGTCCAAGACGCCTCGTTATATCAGTCGGTAGATAGTTTGACCCTGCTGCTCAGTGGACATCAAAATGCCATGGGTGCAAGCCCCATACGAGGCTGCTGTACGGCGCGCAGTATATTCTTTTTTCTCTGCAACCAGTGGTTTACTATGGTCGCTGATCAGAGACGTTGCAGAGTGGTCGAAACGCAGCAGCCAGGCCCAGGTGGCCGACGGCCGCCTGGTGGCGTCAAATTGTCACAACTCGTCAGGGTCTCTTGCGAGGATACCGAGCGGCGGCGATTGCACAATGGCATGCCTGATGGTGGGGATGGCGTGAAGCCAACCCCAGCTGCCAGCGACGGCCGATGGCAGCCGCCGAGAGGTGGGCACGCTGGCGCCGAGCAGTGTGTGCTGTCCAACGAACGTCTTGCGTCTGGGCCTCCTGGCTCCCGGCCGACTGCAGTTCTGTGCTCTGCGCAGCGAGCCGTCCGCAGCGCTTCTGGGCCGTCCACTTTCCGAGATCTCTAGCACCGCCAACGACACTGCTGCATCTGGGTCGGCCGAACCCGAGCCCTCGATCGTGAAGATTGCAGCGACAGATTCGATTGAGGCGTGCAGCGTCGATCTAATCTCCGTCGCTGTCCTCTGGCCGAAAGGTCTGGCGGTCCAACCAGACGTGTTGTATTAGAGACGGCCCCGACGCCCCGACCGAGGTTAGCGATCTTATCTTGACCTGCCCAAGCGCGCGCGCACGGCGCACAGGGAGCGGACGGGCGGGCCCAGTCGCCAGTGGCCAGTGGGTCGACGTGGCTTGATCAGCGGCGATTCTGCGGCGGTCGATTTCGCAGACCTTCTTCCTGCGTCGTCGTTTCCCTGTTACCCTGCCGTGCGCGCCCATGCCATTGGTGCGCAGGCCGTTCCGGACGAAGAGAACAGGAGCAGGCAGGAAGCAGAAACGAACAGATGCACAGACACCCAGCCAGAGACGTGGAACCCTCACAGCCACAGAGCGCGGCACGTTCCTCCCTCGGGCGTCTGCAGCTTTCTCGCCCACCCACGTCGACGCGCTGGAAATAGCGCACCTGCAGCCCTCCCAAGATCCCACCGGCCGAACGCCTGCAGCTTGATGGCATGCATGCTGCGTATGGCCTATGGGGCCGCGCGCATATGTCAGCAACGCATGCATCGGGTCCCAGCGACCCGAACGAGAGCAGGAATGCTCCCATCGGGTCGCTTTCGGACGCTACTGTTCGGACGATGGAGCGCGATGGCGACGGTCGTATCGCAGCGGAGACGTTTGTCAGCCTCTTCTGCGTGTGCGGGACGTGAAGAGGCGCTCGAGGCGCGTTGTCGCCGTGCGCGTCGTCGTGCGGCCACACCGTCGGCCGCGGTGCGGGAGCGCGCGAGGCGCCAGTGTCGTCGGAGCTCGAGGGAGCGGCCGACAACTGGGCCAGGCCACGAGCTGCAGGCGCTGTGGTCCCGTCCCCATCGACGTCTTCCTCATTGTGGCTTCCTTTGTCCTCTGGAACGACTTGCCAGAAGTTGCTGCATCTCTCATCTCATGGTACCGTTCGCCCATCACTTGTCCTCCACCGCCGTCATGTCAGGTCCCATCGTCTTCACCCGTCACACCTCCCCTCTCCAGCGCGACATGGGTTACTAGCCCCCATGACTGTGGCCTCTGCCCAACGACCGTCAGGCCGACCAGTTCATGAGTACTAACGTCTCCCCAGCACGCCAGCCTGTCACTGCCCAAACCGGTTGCTCCTTTGTCAGAGACCATGTGGCATGTGCACCGACTGCGCGACTGCAGACTGGCCGATCATGGCCTGGTTGACTGACGATTGGGAGGTCTAGATCTCTGTGGCTCTGGTCCCATGGCCCTCCAGGATCGACACATATTGACGCCTGGAATGTGTCGATTCTATAGTCGTGTCATGCCAAGCTGCAGATTCGACACAGATTCGACACACTCTTGGTTCGCTATTGTGTCAGGTTTGGCGACGAGCCTTCCATGGTCTCGCCTGAATGCGTGCGTCCATCGCGCACAGTGTCAATGTGGCGTCAATGCGGACGGTATGTGGACCACCGACCGCCAGTACCGCTTCAGTGTGTTGGCAGCGCTAGTGCGACTCGAGGAACCGGACAATGCATCACAAAGAGAGCTAGGGGACATACAAAATGGGACAGAATGAGATGGAAGTGATAGCCAGCCGCGCGCGTCGCCGCGTGCGGGGCCGGTCATGCCAGCGGCGTGGCGGGCGCGGGATACGTGAACGTGAGCGTGGAGAGTTCGTTTGTCGTTCGTTTTGTGATTGTAATTGTAACGTGCAGCAGGAAATGAGCGAATGGTCCGTGTTCAGCTGCGGTCTGCGGTGGCCTGCGGTGCGGCATGCGGTCAAGGGCGCGCACGGGGGTACCAGCCGGGCTGGGACGCGGGCGGGCGGCCGAGCATCATGGGGACGGGCGCCATCGGCATGCCGAGGTAGCTGCCGCCGCCGAGCTGGCCGGCAGCGTAGCCCAGACCGGGCATCATGCCTGTCGACACGGGCGCACCGAACGCGCGGCCGCCGAGATACAGAGGGCGCAGGGCGGGGTGAGGCGCGGGACTGCTGTCAGCTCAACATCGAACCATGAAGCTTACCGAGGCCAGTGCTGCGGGGGCACATGCGGCATGGGGCCGGCGGGGAAACTCGAGGCGGCGGGCACGTCGTCGATCTCGGAGGGGAGGCGGGGGTTCCTGCTTGTCAGTGCAAGTTCGAACCAACGACCTCAAACTTACTCCTTCATCAGGCGCTGGGCGGCCTGGATGCGGCGGCGAAGCTCCTTGCGGCCGTCGTCGCGCCCCTCCTCGCGCTCGAGGGCGCTTTCTTCGTCGCTCTCGGGCCCGTGGTCGTTCTTGACGGCGCGCGCCTTGACAGTCACGTTGACCGCGTCGTCCGACTCGTTGTACTCGATCGCAATGTTGTCGCCCTCGCCCTCAGTGTCCGAGGCGTCGCCGTCGCTGCCAGAGTCGGACACGTCCACGTTCATCGGGTTGAGCACGCGGCGCTTGCGCGCCACGCCGCTGCTGTCAATGGTCGCAAACGACGCATTGCTCTCGAGCGAGTTGCGGCGCGACGAGAGACGCGAGCGCGAAATGTCGCCGCGGAGATGCGAGGGGGCGTACATGTGGTCGTAGGACACGGAGCGCGTGTACCGCGGAGCATCAAGGCTCTGGTGCTTGGTGTGCTGCAGGTGGTGGCTGTAGTGGGGATCGCGCCTGCGAATAGAGTCGACGCTGTGGTGCTTGATGTGCTCCGGGCGGACACGCTGCTTCTCGGGGGTGACGGGCGTCTTGGGCTGCTTTTCAAACTGGGCAAACGAGCCCTGGCGGTCCTTGCCAGTAGCACGCTTCTCAGCCCTGCTGCTCGACTTGGCGGATCGCTTGTCGTCGGAAAAGTCGGTCAGGTCGGTGGTGCTGCCGCTCTGCGACTTGACAGACACCCAGACCTCCTGGCTGCCGTCAGACGAGCGAGACACACACGCATCGATCGAGCGGAGAGAGGGAGACCGCGACTGCGGACCAGGGAGGAGGTCAGGGTTGGCCTTGGGAGTGCTGATGGGGGCCGGCTTGTGCTTCGGAGACTTGGGAGCCTTCAAAGCCCTGGGGAACTCTTTGTCGAGCAGTTTGGGAGTGGTTGGCTGGGGTGACACAGGAGCGGCAGTCTCATCTGTAAAGGCGGGGAGGGGGTTGGGTACAGTCTCGACGCTGCCCTCGGCCTCTGTAGAGGCAGGTGCCGGGCGAACAGGCTCCGGCAGGGTAGCTGCAGGTTTCGCCTTGGGGGTAGCAGCGACCGCCGGTTCAGCTGCCTTTGGTTCGGCAATCTTCTCAACAGCCTGGGACTCCACTGGAGCCACCGGCGAGGTGGGTTCGGCCTTGGCGTCAAGAGGCGCAGCGATCGGCACCGACACCTCGACCTCCTTGGCCGACGTCGACACTGTCACAGTTGGAGCGGGTGCAGAAACAGCAGCAGCGTCGCGGTTCTCCGACGCAACAGGTGTGGCAGGAGCATCCTCGACCTCAATTTCCGCAAGGTCGGGGATAGGGATGGGCTCGGAGGAGGCCGCCGGGGTGCCACGGAGGGGACACTCTGAGAGCGCAGTCGCAATGTCGATTGAAGCATTGCTGCCGACGCTGAGATGCGACACGTGGACCTTGGGCGTAGGTGACGGCGAAGGAGGCGTAGAAGCAACAGGGGGTGCCACCGCGGCGGCAGGCGCGGGAGAGGGGACTGCCACAGGAGCAGGCGCTGGAGCAGCTGCCGGGACAGGGACATTCATGACCAGCTGCGGGGGAACGGCGACCACCATCTGGACATCCTTTGGCGGCAGCGGCGGCGGCACGGTGCTGGCGGTCTTTGGCGGGACCCTCGGGGCCGGGGACGGTGTGGCGGGGGCCTTTGTTGGGCCCGAGTCCTCGGACACGGTGATCGCCGGCGTCGATGGCTGCGAGCGGACGGGTGGGCCGGGGGCAGTTGGCCGCGACGGCGTGCTCCCTGGAGTGGTCACCTTTTGCGGCGACGGCGGATGGTAGGTCGAACCAGGGTATGATGCGTAGTCGACTGCAGTCAGTTCACATCCCAAGGGGTCGAACTCACCAATCATAATCGGCTTGATCTCCTTGGACTCTTTGCGGTCGCTACGGGCGGCAGGCGGCGGGGTGACTGGGCGCGAGTTGCTGTTCACGCTGACGACATACTGGAGCGGGCTGTTCTCAACGAGGTGGTCGGGGGTGCCGGGTGTCGCCGGGGTGCTGCCATTCGCCGACGGGTGGGATATCTGGGAGGTGGTCGACATGCGCGAGCTGTAGCTGCGGCGCGAGCCGGCAGACGGGCGGCGAGAGGTGGGGTAGCTGCGCTCATTCTCGCCCTCGGGCTCCTCGGTGGTCTCCATAGCTACCAGGTTCTGGTGTGAGGACGAGCTCCGGCGGAACACCTTTGGCATCTTTGGAAGGGAAATGCGCGGCTTGCCGCTCGGGCGGGTCGGGGTGGCGGGCGCCATGCTGAGACCGAGACGGGGATAGAATACGGCGCTGTCGCGAGAGTGGGTGGAAGAAGGAGCAGAGCCCTTACCGTTGGCGCTGGAAAAGGTGATAGGAGGCTCGGCCTCGTTGGGGAGCTCGGGGACGGGAGAAGGGAGATCGGCGGCCGTGAGGATGCTCGGAACGCTAATGTGTTCGGGCTCGCCTTTGCCGCTGCCGCGCCTGTTGTTGCGGAAGCTGCGGAGAGGGCGGAAGGAGGCAAGACCACTGATAGAGTTTGACCGGCGGGGGGAGACGCCACGGTCGTCGAGCGGGGAGGGGGGCGCGAGGGACGCCGACGGACTGCCAGCCGACAGCTGCTCGATGTGGAATGAGTGCCGGGGTCCGTACGACGCCTTTGGCCGGGCGGGGTCGGGGGTAAGAGGCGGCGTGGCGATTGGTGACTTTGCGCTAAAGGTAGACTTTGCGCTGAACGAGGGAGTGCGAGAGGGAATGTACTGCGAGATGACGCTGCGGTTGGAGATGGAGCTTGTTCGGGAGCGGGGCGGGGGGAACGCGGCGCGCTGGCGTTCAAAGCTCTGTTCGCTGGAGCGGGAGATGAAGCGGTCAATATCAGGAGGTCCTCCGAGGACGGCGGCCCAGCTAACGTCGTCGTCACTGTCGTCAAGGTCGGAGCGGGGGACTTGTTCGCCGACGTCGTGAATCTCCTCGGCGAGGGACCGGGGGCGGGAGGGTGCGCGGCGATAGCTGCTGGCGCGCGAGGAGGGTGGGCGGGAGCTGTGGATCGAAGCGCGAGACGATGGACGCGAGGGTGTCTCGTTTGCAATGTACTGCGGAACACCTTCTTGGCTCAGGCGCTTGAGGTTGCGCTCACGCGTCGAGCGGGGGAGGAGGTTTGGCGGGAGTGAGGAGGCGGGGAGGGCAGGTACCTCTGGCCGGGGGTCAAAGTATGACGAGGCAGCGCTCTCAACGAGACGTTCAGAGCTGCGGGCAGAAGTGACGCTGTCCTTGTCGGCAAAGGAAGTAACACTCGGGCTGTGCTGGATGGTGGGCTCAGAGTTCCAAGTGGCAGTGGAGAACGGGCCTTTGTAGCTGGCGTCGGATGTCAACTCGAGACCGAGGACAGAGGGCTGATCGATGATAAAGAGGTCTTGGTTGCCGTGAGAGGCAATGGATGAGCGGAGGGATGGCTCATAGTCAGAGCCAGTGGAGATCATGATGGGATGGGTAGGCGTCGGTAGGGAGGAGCGACACAAGCTTGGGCCTCTTGACGGACCTGATGGCGGCGGACTTTCTTTGTAGGTTGCGTGTGGCCGTCACACCTCGCGTGAGTGTTGCGGTCTATTGTCAGGAGGGCAGGTAGGTAGGAATGTGTCGTGGTCGAGCAAGAAGTGTTTGTCGACAGATGGATAAATGAGCCGGGACACGAGGGTACGAGGATACGAGGGTAGACCGGTGTGGAGAGAGTGGGAAGAGATATATCCGAGGGCCCTCCGGTTGATGCGGCTGTAGTTCTCGGCTGCCTGTGCTCGGGAACCACGCGTCGAGTGCAAGGAGTGTAGGAGAAGAGCGGGCTGGAGGGAGAGTTTGGCAGTTGGTGAGGACGAGTAGAGACGAGAGATGCAACTTTTGCAGGACCTGGTCCATGTCGAGCCTCCCATGGAGCGGCAGCTTGCGCAGGTTCCGTGCACCCTCGCGACCTGAGAAGTCTGCTTGCTCTGCAGGCTGTTGGCTGGTTCGGCAGTCCCGGACGCGTGCGCCGGCTGGATGGACGAACATTACATTCGCGGTCGAGACGCCAACCAGCGTCCGCATCCAGTGCCGGTGACGCCACGCGCGCCACCCTCCTGGCGGGGTCCGTCATTGTCCTTGACTTTGACCTTGTCCTGGTCGTGTTTCGGCACCACTGGCAGTGTCGTATCCACCGCGGCTCCACTGTTGCCGCCAGTCTCCAGCCTCTGTGTCTCAATGCCGGCCACCCGCTCGCTCGGGCCCGGCAGGAGACGGGCTGGAGCACTCATTGTGGGCCGATCTGCGATCCCATCCGGCGGCGAGGGTGGTTTCAGGACCAGGCAGAGCTCGAGCGCAACTGCAGGAAAGAGGCGAGCCATACTGTGGTCCATCTGCTGTTGCTTGATGCATTGACAGCCAGGGCCAAGCGGGCGCTGAGACCGTGGCCGTGGGATTTCTCGAGGGACAATGCGTCCCTGCCATGCCTGGATGCCGCAAGACTGCAAGACTGCCCCAGGGGTGCAGGGAGGGCAGGCAGGGCAGTGGTCCGAGGCGTTAGAGTGGGAGCGTCGGACGCGCCGGGGATGAGGACAAGTGTTGTTGTCAGTGCGTCAGTGTAAGCAACAGCAGCAACAAGAGAGAGTGGGAGAACAAAAGAAAAACGCTCGTGCGGAATGAGGCGTTTCTTTGTCTGCCCTTGCCACCGCCGACCGACCCGGGTTGATCCGACCCCCGCCCGCGAGAATGCCCAGCCAAGAAGCTCCGGCTTGTTGCTTTTCTGTTCTGTGCAGTCTGACTGGCAATTACGCGCCGCCGATCAGTCATGGCTTCATGGCTGCATTGCTGCATGGCCTTCTTGGCTGTTCGAGACTGAGGCAATGGCGTCGCGTCGAGGGCAAGCAACGTCTCGGCCAGGGCCGTTTGACGTCATGCAGCCATCTCGTCCGCCTCATTCGGTACGCCCTGTGCAACCTCCATCTACACCCCGCACCCCGTCCAAGTGCCGAGGAACACAGGAACCACCTGGCTATTGTATGATACAGACAACAATAGAATGACTAGTATGGATGATCGCGTAGTCTCGTCCGAGTATGAGTGTGAATAGAATAATGAATGAATGGTCTGCTTCGGCTTCTAGTGCCGCCGGCGTGGTGCCGTCGGGTCAGACGTATAGTAGCTC
Organism: Apiotrichum akiyoshidainum; assembly: GCA_002973495.1. Taxonomy (NCBI): domain Eukaryota; kingdom Fungi; phylum Basidiomycota; class Tremellomycetes; order Trichosporonales; family Trichosporonaceae; genus Apiotrichum; species Apiotrichum akiyoshidainum. The sequence continues at coordinate 18,286 of PQXP01000120.1, read as the reverse complement.
ACGCCCTGGCCAGTCAGCTTGGTCGTCATCCCCCTGACCCAAACTCGTCAACTCACCCTCGCGTCCAGGAAGCGTTTCAGCTCGTCCTTCCACCCCCGCCCCGCAATCCCCCGCTGCAGCGCCATGCTGACCAGCTCGTCAAACGCAATCGGCTCGTACCGCAGGACGCGCACCCAAAAGTCGTGATCGTCGCGGATCATGTGGTAGAACGCGTCGTCGAGATTAGCCGTAGCCGCCGGGTCCTTGTCTCCCTTGCTCGTGTCCGGCGCCTTGCTCGCGTCCTTTGGCTCCTTGGGTTTCGTCTTCCGCTTGCTTGCCCCCGTTGTCGGCTGTCCAGTCGGCTGCGAGGTCATGTCTGCGTCCACTGCTCCAGGCGGCGCAGGTGGAGCAGCGGACTGCTTAGGGTTCTGCAGTGTTCCCGTTCTATGGGCCGTGGCGGTCCGCGCCTCCCAGCAAGCGGTTGCAAGCCGCACGAGGGCCGCCCGGCTCTCCGTCGAGCGGTAGCCAAAGCCAACCACGAGGCGCTGGCGGGTCAGCATGACAGTCATGAGCGCAACACCCACCTGGAGCTTGGTGACTTCCCACGACGCGTAGTCTGGCATGGCTGTGTTGTCGCTGCCGGCTTCTTTGGCAGCCTGGTCGCCGTCGGAACCGTCACTGTCGACAGCGTCAATCTCGTGCCACTCCCCCTCCTCTCCATCATCCTCCACCTCAGTGTCTCCCCTATCCCCATCCGCTGCATCCGTCTCGGGGCCGGGGCCATTCCACTCCAGGCACGAGTCCGCACCCCACTCCTCCTCGGAGACGACAGGGGGCGAAGGCGTCGCGCCACCTGCCTCACCTGCAGCGGCAGGATCGGCCTCCCACGTGAGCACAGCCTCGTCGCCCCATCCATCGCTCTCCATTGCGTGGTCGTAGTCGTGGTGGTGGCCGGGCTCCTCCTCCTCTTCTAGCTCGGACGAGTCCATGATCTCGATCACCTCATTCCTGGTCGGCGCGGGCGAGGCCATGGTGGCGTCCTCCTCCCACCTCACGCGCAGAGGGCTCGTAAACGTCAAGCTCTCCAGCGCGTCCGACGCGACATGTACTGGATACTCGTCCTCACTGGCTCGCGAGGGCGATAGCGATAGCGCGTCGGCGGGATGCCCGCGCCTTCTCGTCGGCCGTGACGGGGACAGGGAAGCGCGCTGGCCCGGACGCTTCCCCGGCTCGAAAGGGCGTGGCCGCCGCAGACGCGGACGACGAGCTAGCGGGGGACGCCGCGAAGCGACCACCACGGAATGTTGCCTTTTCCGTTACTGCTGATGGTGGGATGGGCGGGGGAGTCGGAGAAGACATCTGCGAGGCGGGAGGAGAACGGGCCTGCAGTGCTTGGCTGGGTGTGAAGCAACCGCCGCCATCATCCTCGTGCTCGTCCGGTATGAGCTGGCGCTTCCGGCGCGCGTGGCTGAGGGCCCGGTCAGCGCGCTGGGACATGGTCGCCTCTTCGCGAGCAAACTCGTCGCGGATACTCTGCGACAGACCAATCATCGGCGGGGCCTGCAGGAGCGGTTCCGGCGTCAGGGTGCGCGAGCGGGGCGGGCGGGCATACTCTGATGCGAGGCTGGATTCTCCGAGTGGTTGAGTTGAGGGATGGTCGGGGGTTGGAGAGCGGTAGGTCTCTGGCTCCGGCTCGGGGGTGGGGGTGTTGGATGTAGAGGAACCCAAGCTGCGGCGCTTAGGCAATGGCGAGTAGGAGAGAGCGGATCGTGATCGCGAACGCGACCGACGCAACGGTGACCGATGGCCAAGGCCGACAATCTCGTTCACGCGGCTCGCCACCTCTTCACCCCAGTCCGCACGCGAGTGGCTTGCGGTAACGGTTGTAATCTTCAGTTTGTGGCCCTTTCGCTCTGTGCGCTCTTCATCCACGCGCGTCCTGTGCGCCAGCAGCGTGAGGTCCCGCTTCGGCGCGAGCGCGTCGGCTATGAGGGACTTGAGGTCGGGCGGAGGGTACGGAGGGCGATACAGCGGCGGGAGACAGGTGGAAATGTGTCGCTGAGCAGTTAGGGAGCGTTGGTCAAGCGCCAACTTACCCATCGGTCGGGGCCACTTTGCTTCTTCTTGAAATCGGCGTGGCAGACAACGCATGCGGGGATGCTGAGGAGGACAGCGGGGCGGCCGAGCCATTCGGGCGTGGGAAGTGGGTCTGCCGCGGGGTAGAGTGTGATTGACGCTGCTGAAGCCGAGGATGCTGAAATGTTCGAGCTCCCGGCCAGCGGTGTCGCCTGGGTCCTGCGCGGCCTCGCCTGCTTCTTGGGTTGATCGGCGTCCTCGTCCTTGTCCTTGTCCTTCCCTTTGCTCTTGTTCCTTCCCTTTGGAGCAAAGTAGCTGCTGTGAACAACAGAGTTTACAGAGGAAGGCTCTCCGTCCTCGTAGGTAAACCGCGTCGCGAGCCCGCGGACCGTCTGCTCGCGGACGAACACGACTTCCTCATCCTCTACCACCACGGGGGCCGCAGGGAATGGATTTTTGCGCGGACGCCCGCGGCGCTTGGAAGGCTGAGCAGACTCTGGAGGCGGAACATCCAGAGCTACAATTCCGTCGCTTCCAGAGGAGCTCTTTGGTCCTAACGGCACGGCGGTGGCTGTTCTCGATGACGCGCGAGTGGTGTCAGTGGAGCGAGTTGAGCGGGTTGAAGCGCGAGTTGCGGCTGCCGGTGGCGGGTCGATGGGTATTGGGGAGTCGGAGTCTGAGCCCGTGTCCGAGTGGTGGACGAGGGGCTTGTTCTTCATTTTGTGAGGGGACAAGAGGCGACAATGGACGAGATGCAGCGCACCTTGAACGGTCATGTCGTTGTTTTGAGAGCAGGGTCAGTGTCGGAACCAAACAGACTACACACTGGGACACGGAGATCCTGCTGCTCTCCGCGCAAAAGGAAGAACAGTCAGCCCCCAGGTGTCATCCATTCCGCGGGATCAAATTGGGCCGGGTGGTGGTTGCGTCACTGGTCTGGGTAGACCGACGCTATGACCGCACCTGCAGCAGAGAGGGCACACACACCGTAGGCCGTAGGCTGAAGGTTCGGGGCATGCATCACCCCCCCCCCCCCCCCCCCCAACGGCCTTTTGGTTCCCAGATCTTTCTGTCTCTCTCTCTCTCTCTGTATCTCACTCTCTCACCATCCTCGCCCTCGCCCTCACCATCACCATCGCCCTCGTCATCGCACCCTCTCCTACTTCTTCTGACCCCAAACCCTTAACCACTCGAGTCTCACTTTTTTCAGTTGTTGTTTCGCATCTTGTCCACGTTTCAACCTTGCAACCAACCCACACCCCATTCCCATCAAACTCTCCACCTCTTGTCATCTTGTTCTTTCTCTCCCCCACCAGTCTCGCCAGCTTGTTGCTACCATGACTATAGGGGTATATCAAAGCTTACTGCCAACATCATTGGCAAGACGCCCAATGCGGCTATGGCGTAAGTACTCACCCCCGCCCGGCGGCAACAGCAGCAGCGGCGGCGGCGGCGGCGGCGGCGGCGTCCACCCCCCACTCGTCCACCAAAACGCAGCCTCCTGACACCACAGTCGTCATTGGCGCCGCAGTCCTCTTCATCTTTGGCGCCTCGTTCCACTGGCACTTTGTGAGCTCCTCTTTGTGCAGCCAGCACTGACTATGCAGTCGCCAGCAACACCGACACCAACACCAAAGCTCCCACCACTCTCCCACAACGAGGACAGCCACTATCAGCAATGTCGCGAGATTGGCGGGCCAGACCACCAGTCAAAGTACCTCGGCGGCAGCCCCGGATACGAGGTCTTTGAGAACGTCTGGTTGCGGGGGCAGGACTTTTGTGAGTACATCGTAGCAGGTGGCGACTCTAGTGTCCACGCGCCCACGCAGCCAACGGAACCTCATGCCGCACGCTCAACCGACGTCATGGACGGACATGCAGATGCAGATGCAGATACCGCTCAAGCCCTTGAGCACGGACGCACTGGCTCGTGGCACACTGGCGGTGGCTGACGTACAGACCTCTTCATGCGCGACCCCAAGCATCTGCCGCCGGCGGACCACATCGTGTCCCCGCGTATGGCCGTGATCGTCGAGGCGGACGCGCCGGACGCGGTCCGCCCCAAGTACTGCTTTGACGGCACAACCGGTAAGCTAGCTTGGAGGTTGCTGAGCTCACTCGCAGTGTTCTTCAACGAGGGCGCGGGCAAGGGCTGGAATGGCCTCGGCGGATTCTACGGCTTCTTTGTCGAGAACGTCCTCGGTGCGTACGCGGCGTTGTCGAATGCGATCCCGCACACAGAGATCGTGGTGGACAACGCCGTCATTCCGTGGGACGCCGGGTGGCGCGGCGAGTTCAAGACGAACGGCGCGCTCGCGACGGCGCTCTGGGGCAAGAACGTTGTCGAGCCCGAGCAGTTCAAGCGCATTCAAGGCGCGGACGAGTGGGTCTTTTTCGAGCAAAGTGAGTCGAGTTCTGCTGCGATTCTCTATAGCGCTCACACCGCAGTCGTCATCGTCGACCGCTGGGCGGCGCACCGCAACTCGAAAGAGGTCAACACTTGGAACAAGATGGCCGCCGGCGTCTTCCGTCTTCCGCACTATGTGCACTTCTGGGACAGCGCTCGCGCGCGGGTGCACGAGTACTTTGAGGTACCCAAGCCGGTGCGCTTCACCCTGGGCGGCAGGAAGCACCACATCATGTACCTCGACCGCCAGGACACGGAGCGCCGCCTCAGCATCAGGCAGCACGAGGCGCTCCTGCACACCATGCGCGAGCTCGCACGCAAGAAGGGCGCCGCGTTCACGCACCTCGAGGTTACTGAAATGTCGATCGAGGAGCAGATCCAGGCCATTGGCACCGCCACTGTGAGTCGCTGCGGCTTGGGCAGGGCGTGTGGCTAACACTGGCAACAGATTATGGTATCGGTGCACGGACGCGCAATGACCAACATGCTCTGGATGATGCCCAAGTCGACCATCGTCGAGCTCTTCCCCCTCGAGGCGTTTATGCGCGAGTACGAGCTCCCCGCCAGCGTGCTCGGCTTTCACTACACTGCCATCGTGAGTGTCCCATCCGTGCTGTGCTTGTACTTGCGTCGGCATCAACAGCAGCAGCCTCTGACCTGCAGCGCGACCGCGACATCCTCAAGCAAAAGGACTGGGAGGCGGACCCCGGCATCAAGAACGAGCACAAGGCGCACGACGGCACGGCTGTTACTGTGAGTTTCCGGCGTGAACAGCTCTAACTCGCAGGTCCACGTCCCCCTGCTTGTCGAGACGGTGCGCAGCGCGCTCAACCGTCCCATCTAGATACACCGTATTATATTCAACACTCATTCACTGTACGCCGTAGACTATTGCATCATGTATCACACTATGCTCTGCTGCCATCCTGCTCCGCCACGGCTGCGGAGCGCCTCGCGCGACGCGGCATTGCTGTTGACTCGAGCGACGGAGAGATGGCCCGAGCTGTGCGTACATGCAGTGCGACTCGACAGCCCGGCGAGGCCGAGTCCGGCCGGCCCGTCCGACGTCCGAGCAGGCCGACGACCGACGACCGACGAAAAGCGCACACGGTGGACTCGTCTCCGGAATTCGGCCAAACAATCCGGGCCAGGGAACCAAGTGACCGATGATCCCCGGTTATATACCACACCCACGGCCCCCCCCCTCGCCGCCAACACCCATCCCCTCTCCCACCACCAGCCTCCAATCCCCGCAACCATGCTTCTGCCCCGCACCCTCGCCTCCGCCTCCCGGCATGCCCGCATGGCGCCCCGCCTCGCCCGCACCCTCGCCTCGGAAGCCAAGGCGCCGTTCGTGCCGCCCGCGGCCGTGCAGCAGTGGATCGCCGAGCTGACGTCGCGCGCGCCGCTCGAGACGACCGACATGCTCGACACGGCGCGCGCCGAGCAGCTGCTGCGCTCGCTGCCGACGCGCGCGGACGGCGCGCAGGCGGGATACATTGGCAGCGTGCTGCCCAAGGCGTACCACCTCGTGTACTGGCAGACGCGCGAGTGGCTCGCCGAGCTGGCCGCGGATGGAACGAGCACGGTGCGTACTGGCCGGGGGGGAGGAGCAGAGGTCGCTCGCGGACGGGGCCTGTCTGCGGCTGCGGCTGCACGTGCGCCCGAGCTCTGCTGGCTGCCAGCTCCAACTTGGACGCAGCCAGCTGCGGGCCGCTGCGGGCCGCTGCGGGCGTGTAGCGTCTCGCTGACCTGCGCCATTCCCCGCTGCTCGCGTGCATCCCATTGTGCGGCCGCTGACAGACAGGAGTACAATGCGCCCACGCCCTTTTCGCGGCGCATGTGGGCGGGCGGCGCGTTCGAGTGGAACCCGGAGTGCCAGCTGCGCCTCGACGAGGAGGCGGTCCAGTCGGTCTCGGTCGGCGGCGTGAGCGTCAAGAGCGCCAAGATGATTTTTGTCAAGCAGCTGCGCAGCTTCCGGCCGGCCTCGGCGCCCGAGGGCGAGTGGGCTGTCCGCGAGGAGCGCAACCACGTCTTCCAGCCCAACGAGCAGGCGCAGAACAAGCTCAAGCCCAAGCCGCCCAGTGAGTCGCCGGTCGTTCGGGCCCATCCTTTTTGTTATTGTCTTGTGCTGGTCGGAATGTGAACGCAGAAGAGGAAGACGCGGGATCCGGAGCAAGCACACAGGAAGCTAACCGCAGCGACCGACATGCCCGCGGCCGACTACTCGCTCCCGTACACGCCCACCTCGCCGCTGCTCTTCCGCTACAGCGCGCTGACGTACAATGCGCACAAGATTCACTACGACCTCGAGTGGACGCGCAACGTCGAGGGCCACCCGGACCTCGTCGTGCACGGGCCCATGACGGCGACGATGCTCGTCGACCTCGCGGACCGCGCCGCCGCCGACACGAACACGCACCTCGCGCGCTTCGAGTACCGCGCCACGTCGCCCATGTACGTCAACCGCGAGATCAAGCTGCAGGCCGCGTGGGAGGACCGCAGCAGGACGCTCGCGGTGTGGGCCGAGCAGGAGGGCAGGGTCGGCATGAAGGCGACCGCGACGTTTGTGCCAAAGTAGCACAGAGCTAGATATGATATGCAATTGTGTGTAGGTAGTCCAGGCCGTGGATCGTGCAGCGCGTGCAGCTGGCCGTGCTGGGGGTGTTGCTGCTGGGCTGCTGCTGGGCTGCTGCTGGGCTGGCGTACTGGCGAGAGACACTGTCCGCAGGCGGTCTCTCCTGGCTGTGCTTGTTTGGCTCGCTCTCACGACCCTGCGGCAGCCATGTCGTCGGCCAGCCCCGACTCTCGCCCTGTCCTCTCTTCTCTGTTCTCTGAATCCCCGCATTGATTCATTCCCGTTCTCGACGTGCTGCACCCGCCTGGGCGCCCGTCCGGTGCACCCGACCTGCTCCGAGCGAGAGACGGCCGTTCCGATCGTGTCTCCGTGCAGCACCTCTTGGGACTGTTATCATCAGGATATCCCCGGAATTCGGCAACTGCAGCCAGCAGGGGTTCGGCAATACCCCAGACCCCCTGGAGGCTGTCGGCCAACCACCATGCACCCGGGCGTCATTGATCGCGCTCACCTGTCCTGGCCGCGACAGGTTCATTACTTTACTCGTCGTCTCCATCTCTTCTCCCACTTACTCGCCCCCGACTCTACCTCGCTCGATATGTTTGCCCGCACTCCCGTCGTCACCGCTACGCGCGCCGCCGCGCGCAGCATGTCGTCCGCGCCCGCGGCGACCCCGCGCGAGCGCAACCCCGTCCTCCGCCGCGCGATGCTCTACGGTGCGTAGCCTGCCGCACCTCTGCCAGCACCAGCTCTCGTGTAGCTCTGTCGGCTTTACCCCCTTTAGCTACCGCTGCCCCGTCCCCGCTGCTGACGCTGACGCTGACTGCCAGTGCCCGGCTCGAACCCGCGCATGCTCGAAAAGTCGCTCCTGTCGCCCGCGGACAGCGTCTCGTACGACCTCGAGGACGCGGTCGCGCCCAAGGCCAAGCCCGAGGCGCGCCGTCTCGTGTCCGAGCTGCTCGACTCGGAGCGCCGGCCCAAGGGCGAGGCGATGGCGCGCATCAACGCCGTCGGCACGCCGTGGGCCGAGGAGGACCTCGACAGCGTCGTGAGTACTGCTCTCCACTGCACTGCAAGCTAGGGCGCCATCAGAATCAGGCTACCTTGCTCGCGTCTTGGTTGGAAAGGGGGATTTCGGGGCCCGCACTGCAGGTGCCAGACCAGCCATCTCTTCGAAGATCTAGCTGGCCGCTGGCAGCGTGCGGTGGCGGCCGCATGGCGTCCGCGGTAGCTGGCCGGGTTAGTTTGCCAGCTGAGCCGGTTGCCAGATGCCTGGAGCGCCGCGGAGGACCAGCTCGAGCCCGTTCTTCAACAGAGCCGGTCCTCCGTGGCGGCACCCCGTCCTGGTCTTCCTTTCCCCGCCGGCCAGTCCCTCGGCCCACGCTCACGCTAAATGACAGCTCCGCACCCGCCACATCGAGGCGGTCGCGCTCCCCAAGACCAACGACCCCGCGCACATCGAGTGGGTCGTCTCGCGCATCCAGGCGCTGTGCCCCCCCGAGAAGCAGGCCAACGGCGCCAACCCCCTGCGCATCGTCGGCATGATCGAGACCGCCGAGGCCATGATGAAGATCAAGGAGATTGCCGCGAGCGGCAAGGGCCACCTCGACGCGCTGCTGGTACGTTATCGCGTCTGATGCAATGCCCTCATGATCAGGATCAGTGCTGACGTAGTCTCAGTTTGCGGCCGAGGACTGTAAGTAGGCGAGCCCGCAGACGAGGCGCGGCTGCCGATGAGAGGTCCATCAGCCGCCTCCGTCTGCGGCGTCGTGGTTGCTGTTTGACTTGTCCACAGCAGCTAACGGCAGACTGCGCCGACGTCGGCATCGCGCGCACCGAGTCGCGCACCGAGCTCCTGTACCACCGCTCGCAGCTCGTCGTGACCGCCAAGGCGTTCGGCCTCGGCGCCATCGACCTCGTCCGCACAAACTACAAGGACGCCGAGGGCCTCCGCCTCGAGAGCGAGGAGGGCCGCAACCTCGGTTTTACCGGCAAGGTGCGTCGGACGAGGGAGCTCTGTAGATCGCCATGCGAGCTCTGGCTCTGTGTGCTCAGCTGAGGCGGAGGAATAAAAGCTGACAGACAGCAAGCGATCCACCCCGACCAGGTCGACATTATCCACCGCGCCTTTGCGCCGTCTGACGCCGGTGAGTGCCCCCCGTCAGGTAGATTGCCTGCTGGAAAGTTCGTCGTTCTAGCAGCAGGCCGCTGCGCTGCGGACATGGCCACCTCAGCGACTGACGCGCCTCGCAGCGATCCGCAAGGCCGCGCGCGTGCGCTTCTCGTTCGAGCTCAACGACCGCCTCGGGCGCGGCGCGTACGGCCTCGACGGCGTCATGATCGACGCGCCCATGTACAAGCAGGCGCTCAACGTGCTCGCCAACGCGACGGCGGCAGGCCTCCCCATTCCCGAGATCACCGAGAAGGACGTCCAGTGAGAGGTCCAAGGAAGCTCTGTCTGGGAGCAGGGGAACAGTAGACGGGAAAGAAGGAGCGGGGAAGCAGGAGACCAGAAGAAGGGAAAGCTCGAGCACGCTCAGACGTAGACAAGAATCGCATGCAGCCTATAGAATCTACCATTCTAGCAGGCGGTTTAGAATGGTGTTTGGTCATTTTCCGCGACTTCAGCGCCAAGCGCAACGAGTGGATGTTCCGTCGTGCCGCCCCCTCAGATAGGCAACAGAGCGACAGAGCCAGAGCCTGGGTATGAAGAGCTCCATTCACGGGGATGGCCCGCCGGAATGCTTCCTTTCCAGCGCAGCGGGGATGCAGCCCAGCTCGGTGGCGCTACACCGCACGGCAATCAGTATCCCTTGACGGGATCCACGACGTTCATGGGCTTGCCGCCAGCCCGGACGCGGCGCACGTTGGCGATCAGCAGGTCGGCGCCGCGGTCAAAGTAGCCCTCAATGTCGGCGGAAATGTGCGGCGTGATGACCGCGCGGGGATGCGAGAGGAGCGGGTGGTTGTCCGGGAGCGGCTCGGGGTCCGTCACGTCGAGCGCGAGCGCGAGGAGGCCGTCGGGCTTGTCGAGCGCGGCAAGGAGGATGTCTGCGTGTTAGGCCTGCTGTGGCTGCATGGGCGGCGGGGCAACCAGGGTGCTGGGGGCCACCGCCTCGCTACCAGGAGCAACGTACCAGACTTGACGAGGTCGCCGCGGCCGACATTCACGAACACTGCGTCCTTTGGCAGCCCGTCTGCGGTCAGCTCTCGAGCGGTACACACGACTAGCTCACCAAAGTGCTCCTCCGTGAGCATGTACGTCGTGGCGGGCGTCGACGGCAGGGACGCGACGAGAATGTCCGTCTGCGAAAGAAACTCGCGGAACTGCGCCGGGTCCGCCGTGCTGTAGTAGCGCTCCGGGATGCTGCCGTCCGCGTCGCCGGTGCCCTCGATAATGTACTGTCTGTCAGCCATCAGACCCCCTCAGCCCGAGCTCGACTTTTGGCATATATCTGAGCTCGGCTTGGAGCGGAACGCACCCCGTCGTCCGCGCGGCGCTCGCCCGAGCTGTTGGCCGCAATCACGCGCACGCCCATGGCCTTGAGCAGGCGCGCCGTCTCGCGGCCAATGTGCCCGTAGCCCAGCAAGCCCGCAGTGCGGCCCCGGAACGTCTTGAAGCCCGCGTACGTGCCGAACAGCCGCGGGCTGTCGGACGCCCCCGGGTCGCGCGGCGCGCGGTACCCGAGCTCGGCGCGGCGCGGCCAGCGCTTCTCCGTCTGAGTGTCAGTATACACCGCGGTAATACGGCTCGCGGCTCCTTGAGTATAGCCGTGGGGGTGAGGGTGGGCGCGGGCGTCGGCGTCCAGCTTCTACCGAGGGAGTAAGGGCAGCTGGCAACCCCGCCGACCCGATCGCAGCGCACCGCAGAGCGCACGGCTGATCCCGGCGACTCACCTGCGTAATGATCGTCGAAACAGAGACGTTAAAGTACATGTTGACGACCATGCCGACAATGTACTGCGGAATTGAGAGCACATGGATGCCTGTGTGAGAGTGTGTCCGAGACAACGATAAGGAGGGGCGTAACCGGACGGCCAGTGCGATCACGCCAGTGGGGGGCAACGGCAGCGACAGTGGCAGTGGCAGTGAGAGAAAGTAGAGCCAGGTCAGCTAATGCATGTAACCGGGCAGCTGGGACTCACCGGACGCGGAGCAGATTGCAATCTGCTTCTTGGCCTCGGGGGACTTGAGTGCCGGATGGTTGATGGCGAGGTTGGCTCCGGCTGCGCGTTAGTCGCCGTCCTTCTCGTGGCTCTCCCTCTGCTCTCAAGTCTCTCTCCCCAGCGCAGCGCTCTCGCCCACTTCATCCCCGCCCCGCGCTCCATCCCTGCTCCGCTCCTCCGCTCTCGCCTCGCCGCAGTACGCACCGCTCGTGAGCTGCAGGATCCGCGTGTTCGCCAGCATGTCAAACGTAATCTCCTTTGGCAGGCCAAACCATTTGCAGAACCAGATCTCGCTCTCGCGCGCCGCGTCCGCTGGGATATCGCCGTTCGGGTAGTAGTGCACGGTCGCAAAGTTGTCGCGGAACAGCTGCAGCGTGTAGTCGCTCACGGGGAACACGACCGCAATGGTCGCGAGCGCGGTGGGCGCGGACGCGGGCGTCGAGGGCGCAGAGCCGGGCATTGTGGGGTCTAGGTGGGTGGGTGTGGAGAGGGGAGACAAGAGGCGGGGGTGGTGAATAACCTTTGCGTTATATACCGACTGTCGAGTCGTCGTGCTCGGATGTTGCCGACATTTCTTATTAAGCCGCCAGCCAGGGCCATATGACGCGTTGCTCCGCCAGACGTTGGGCCTTATCGCGCAACCCCCGCCCAGGTGCACTCCCGCGACGCACTAAGTCTAATGTGCAATGCATCCAACAGTCCCATCTAGTAGCCAGTACAAACACCTTGCTCTCTCTATCCCTGCGCCTCCTCGCTGCCAAACGAGTTGCTCTTGTGCTTGGGCAGGAAGGTGAAGCCCTCAGCGACGGGGCCGAGGAACATTTCGGAGATCTTGACCCAGTCGCCGACGTACGGGCTCGACAGGAGCGTCTCGAGCTCGTTGCGGCCCTTGTACGCGGGCGGGCGCTCGTTGAGCATCGGGGGCATGCGCTCGAGGAGGCCGATCGGGATGTAGCGGTGCTGGAAGCTGAGCGCCTCGAGGAGGAAGCGGCGCGTAGTGTTGACGCCGAGCGAGTCGGAGCCCCAGTGCGAGAGACCGTACTCTGCAAATTTGCGGATACCCTCCAGACGCTCGGTCGCGGAAATGTCCCACTCGCGGCGCTCGGCAATCTCGGTGAAGAGCCACGGCTTGATGAGCGCGCCGCGCGCGACCATGACACCGTCGACGCCGCTACGCTCCTTCTCCTCCCAGTACGACTGCGCCGAGAAGCAGTCGCCGTTGCCAAAGATGGGGATCGGCGCCATGCCCGCGTCCTTGACCGTCTCGCGGAGGACATCAACACACTCGCGCACATACTTCCAGTCGGCGAGCTTCGAGTAGCGCTGCTGGCGGGAGCGGCCGTGGAGCTGCGAGTTAGACAGAAATAGCAAGATAAACTCACAGTCATGGCCGACGCTCCCCACTCGGTCGCAAAGCGCGGGATAAGCTTGTGCGCATTCGGCTTGCCTGACGCGACACCCGTGCGGAACTTGACAGTGAGGGGGATCTCTCCCAGGGCGCGGTTCATGCCGACAAGAATCTTGCCGAGACGACCGGGGTTGTCCATGACTGTGTGGTTAGCTTGGATGTGATTATACCACTCACGGGCAGTGCCAGCACCCTGGTTGAAGAGGAGGTCGATGGGGCAGCCCATGTTGACATCGACGAAATCGACGCCCGACGGGCCGAGCTGGTTGGCGAGCAGCTCGGCGGCGGGGACCATGCGGTTCGCAAAGCCGCCGGCGAGCTGGACACCAAACATCTTCTCGCTCTCGTGGCGGCGGACGAGCGCCCACTCCTCGGCCTGGCCGGTAATGAGCGGCTGCGCGAGGGCCATCTCCGAGATTGTGATGCTAGCTCCGTAGTCGACACAGAGGCGGCGGAAGGGCTAGAGTTAGTAACTGTCTAGACTGTCACACTCACGAGATTGCCGACAGTGGTCAGGGGCGCAAGGTACAGTCCGTTGTCCCAGTTGAGGCGGCGCTTCTCCTCGGGGCGGAGCGGGACGTCCATAGCCTCGGCCTCGCCGGGAATCTCGCTGGCGTTGGCAGCCTCCTCCTCGTTGGCAGCGGCCTCCTCGTTGGCGGCGGCCTCCTCGCCGTTCATCGCGTCCTCCTCGGTGACAGCGACGGGACGGGGCTTCTGCTGACCCTTGCCGCCCTTGCGGCCCTTGAGCGCGCCCTTGGGAAGAGCAAGCTCAAAGGGCTTGTGCGGCTCAATGTGGTTCAGGTAGCGGGTAGTAAACTTCCAGGGGTACTCGTTGTGCTTGAGCTGGCCGATAACATCGCCCTTGGGCCAGTTGACCTCGTTGTGCTTGCCCTCCTGCGACTGCGAGGCAGTCTCCTTGGCGGGCATCTGGCCGAGGAGCTCCCAGCTGCCGAGGCGGGCGACCGAGTCGGGACCCTCGGTCTCGACCTTGCGAACGTGGCCGCCGAGAAAGCGGCAGCGCCAGCCGTAGGTGCAGTAGCCAATGTCGGCAAACACGGGGCACTGGGTCGAGAGGTCGATGGTGGCGCCGAGCGCGTCCTCGCCACCGGCCTCGCGCTCCTTGAAGGTCACAAAGGGGGCAGTGTCGACAAGGGCGGTGGCGCGCTCGTAGTGGACGTCCTTGGGCTTGACCTCAAAGTATCCGGCCCACGAGTGCTGGTACTTGCACGCGTCGCCGCGGGCGCACTCGCCAGTCGTCTCCCACGCCTTGCAGATGCGGATGGCAGCCTCGCCGACGGGGCGCGTCTTGGTCTGGGCGTTGCGTGCCTTCCATCCCTTCTTGGTCTTCTGACGCTTGTTGTCCCCGCGTTCCTCGCGCGAGTCGCGGCCCTCGGCAGCGTCGTCGTCAGCAGCGGCGGCAGTGGCGGCAGCGCGCGACGACTCGCCAATCTCGCGGGGGAGAATGTACCTGAGGGTTAGGTTGGGGCTGTAAAGTGGTAACCTACTCGGGCTTGATGGGGGCGACGCCTGAACGGCTACGGAGGGGGTCCTCCTCGCGGGTGTCCTGCTTGGGCGGTTGTGTTGTTGTTATTGTGTCTGCCATTTCTGGTGTTGGAGGGGAGTGTGATGGAGGAGAGAGAGAGAGAAAACGTCACTACAGAGAGGGGGAGATGGGATCCAACTTTTAAAAGCGGGGCCTAAAATATTACATAATCAGACTACCATGTGGGCAGGACCAGGGCCCAGGGCACCTCTCTCCCCGGCCAGCCAGTCAGTGCGTCGTGGCACTCTGGCTCCAGCGAGGCCAGGCTGGCAGGCTGGCAGGCTGGCAACACGCGGGCCACCAGGGCTGGCTGGGTGGTCGTCGCCAGTGCTGCCGCCTTCATGACCACCACCTACCTACCATCTGTTCCATCCTCTTCCATTCAATCAAACCCCCACATCTCACTCGACTTTATTCCCTCCTTTTTAAAGGTCACCCACCCAGTTTCCTCCCCCCCCCTCTCCCTCTCCTCACTCTCTCGGTACACGGCCCCCGATCCCAAGTGGAAACTCGCCAACCATGGGTTGTAAGTACGCGACAGCGACAGCGGCAGCGACACGTCGGCAGTCATGAGATCCACCACCACTGACAACCCGCAGTCCGACTCCTCGAGCTCGTCCGCCCGTTCATGAGCATCCTCCCCGAGGTCACTGCTCCTGAGCGCAAGGTGCGTTTCCATGGATGCAGCAAAAATGGATGCGGACTGCAGACACGCGCGGCCACGACGGCTCTAGCTGCTGCAGCTCGCGCGGCCCTCGAACGATGCCTCTGCAGCCCCCGCATCCAGTTGTGCTCCGACCCCGCCCCGCAATCACTAACCCCCAGGTCACGTTCCAGCACAAGGTCCTCTGGACCGCTACCACGCTCCTTATCTTCCTCGTCTGTGCCCAGGTCCCCCTCTACGGTATCATGTCGTCCGACTCGTCCGACCCCCTCTACTGGCTCCGTGTCATCCTCGCCTCCAACCGTGGAACCCTCATGGAGCTCGGTGTCACTCCCGTCGTCACCTCGGGCATGATCATGCAGCTCCTTGCTGGCGCCCAGCTCATCGAGGTTGACTTTTCGCTCAAGGACGACCGCGCCCTCTTTGGCTCGGCTCAGAAGCGTAAGCAACAAGGAGAACAAAACAGCCCCGCTGACCCCAGTCTTTGCCCTCATCATCGCCCTCGGCCAGGCCACCGTCTACGTCCTCACCGGTCTCTACGGCTCGCCCTCGTCGCTCGGCGCCGGTGTCTGTCTCCTCCTCATCCTCCAGCTTGTTGCCGCCTCGCTCATTGTCATCCTCCTCGACGAGCTCCTCACCAAGGGCTACGGTCTTGGCTCGGGTATCTCGCTCTTCATCGCTACCAACATTTGCGAGTCGATCCTCTGGAAGTGCTTCTCGCCCAACACTGTCAACACTGGCCGCGGCCCCGAGTTTGAGGGTGCCGTCATTGCCCTCTTCCACCTCCTCTTCACCTGGAACGACAAGACCCGCGCCCTCAAGGAGGCCTTTTATCGCGAGCGTCTCCCCAACATGATGAACGTTCTTGCTACCATTGTCGTCTTTGGCGCCGTCATCTACCTCCAGGGCTTCCGCGTCGAGATCCCCATCAAGTCGTCCAAGATGCGTGGCCAGCGCGCTACCTACCCCGTCAAGCTCTTCTACACCTCGAACATGCCCATCATGCTCGAGTCGGCCCTCACCTCGAACATCTTCCTTGTTTCGCAGATGCTCGCCTCGCGCTTCCCCACCAACCTCCTCGTCCGTCTCCTCGGTGTCTGGGAGCCCCTCGAGGACTCGACCCAGCTCTCTGCTGTTTCCGGCATTGCCTACTACCTCTCGGCCCCCCACTCGATCAAGGCCGCCCTCTCGGACCCCTTCCACACTGTCGTCTACGTCACCTTTATCGTCACCGCCTGTGCCCTCTTCTCCAAGACCTGGATCGAGGTCTCGGGCTCGGGCCCCCGCGACGTTGCCAAGCAGCTCAAGGACCAGAACATGACCCTTGCCGGCCACCGCGAGGCCTCGATCTACAAGGAGCTCAAGCGTGTTATTCCCACTGCCGCCGCTTTCGGTGGTGCCACCCTCGGCCTCCTTTCGTTCTCGGCCGACCTCATGGGCGCGCTCGGCTCGGGTACCGGTATCCTCATGGCCGTCACCATCATCTACGGCTACTTTGAGCTCGGCCTCAAGGAGAACGCCGGCCTCGACGCCGCCGGCCTCCAGGACCTCTTCTAAATCTGACCTGTGGAGGATGAAGAACCTGGAACAACCTCATTTCCTTTCCAGAGAGATAGACCAGCAGTGGGACATCTTAATAAAGGCCAGAGCAGCTCCCGAGCAGCTCGAGGCTCGCGATTCAGCAAAACAACTTGATTTAAAGACTCTAGGCTGTAAGCTGCCGACGAAGACGGAAGAGTAGGAGCGGGAGTAGGAGTAGGGAGTGGGAGAGAGGAGGAGAGAGAATAGGAGAGTAGAAGGGAACGGCAGAGGAACGGAACGGAGAGCCAAAAAATCGCACCACCACCACCAACACCAGCCCCCACAACCCCAACCGCCTTGCCTCATCAATACCAGACCTGGCATTTGCTCTATTTAACATATTCCATGCATGGCGTGGTACAGAACGCGAGTGGGGGGGTGAGCAGGTGAGCGAGCAGCGACCAAGTAGCGAGTGCGACGAGAGGGAACAGACTGGGTGAGGAGGGTCGCGGTAGGGATACGCCGCAGGCGGCAACAGACGGAAGGCTGAGACATGCAAAGCCACAAACCACGGCATCAACAACAACACGACCGCGAACCCCGCAGCGCAGCGTTCCACGCGCAGTGGCGCATCTATGCCCAATCACAGCCACGCCGGCTGAGCGCCGCGACGCTCCCGGACCGCGAATGGGAATGGGAGCAGCGGGACGCTCACAGTGGATCGGCCCGGTCGTGCGGTGCCCCTTGCCTTCGGCCACGGTGCGCGGGGCTCGTACATTGTACCTTCTGTGCGGAGGCGGCATGCTCATGTCTGACTCGACGTGCTGACGCATCTTGCGGACAGTGGCGGCATTCGCTGGCCGCGCGTACACACACACACCGCGACGGCGGCTAGAGTCGTCCACTCCCGAGAGCGCTCGGTATCGGCTCGCTCGTGGTCCGCGGGTCGGTTAAGTGAGCGCAGAACCCTCCAAACGAGGTCACGAGCGAGGGGTCAGTGTCAGTCACCCCGGCCTCGCATCAGGTGTGGGCAGCGGCTCGTTGTGCGGTCGCGGACGCGCCAATGACGTGGGGCAGAGAACATGCACTATGGACGACGAACGGACGACTACTACAGTACGCGAGCACGCAAGACGGCCGTTGCCCACTGTGCACGACACGAGCGGCCGGTTCCTCGCAGGACCGTTGCTGATTTCCGAGCCTGGCGTACATCCGCCGAGTTTTCTCGATGCCCGCGGTGTTGATGCTCTCGTGTGTTCGGGTCACTGCATGCGCTGCGTGACAATACGCCGCCATGTTGCCGACGCCGATGACCGTCGTCCGTTGCCCGTCGCCCATCGCCTGTCGCCCATCGTCCGTCCTTCTTATGCTTCCCGCTCCTTGACGCTTCTCACTTCCTGCTCCATCGTCGCCTGGGAATCAGAAGCTGCCCGGTCGCCGTCACTCCATCCACTCCACTTACCTCGAATATACCCTTCTACACTACTCTACGCCCTTCCCCGCTTCCCCGCTTCCCCGCCTCTCCCTCCTTCCTTCCTTCTTACTCCCTACGTTGTCCATCTCCCTACTTCTTCTTCTCGTCGATGAGGCCGCCCCACTGCTTGCGCATCTCGCTGACGCCGCGCGCGGCCGGGTCGACGTTCGTCTCGGGCTCCGCCTCGAGCCCGTCGTGCGCGTCCAGGTCGACGTGCGCGTCCTCCTCGTCGCGCGCAGCCTCCTCGCGGCCCGCCTTGTCGATGAGGCCGCCCCACTGCCGGCGCATCTCGCTCACGCCGACCGCGGCCGGGTCGACCGACTTGTCCTTGGGGTCGGCCGGCGCGTCGTCGGCGCGGGGCGCAGTGGTGGTGAGCGTGCGCGCGGCGGTAGCGGTGGCGCGCGGGAGAGCGGCGCGGAGGGCGTTGCTGGCGGCGGGGAGGGACATTGTGGTGGATGCAGGTGCAAGGG
>PQXP01000087.1:0-75291 GCA_002973495.1 Apiotrichum akiyoshidainum | reverse complement strand
CGCCGCCGACAGCCCGGGCACGGGCGTGCTGCTGTGCGAGTGCGGATTGCTATGCGGCGCGCTGTGCGCAGTGCTGTGCAGATTGCTGTGGGGGTTCGAGTGCGGCGCGCTGTGGTGCCCAGCGGGCGCGTGGGTGTGCGAATGCGGCTGCGACTGCGTGTGCGTATGCGGGTGCGAGTGCGAGTGCGAATGGGAGTGCGCGTGCGCGTGCGCGTGAGAGTGCTGGCCGTGCGCGTGCTGGTGCTGGTGCTGGTGCTGGTGGTGCTGATGCTGGTGCTGGTGCTGGTGGTGCCCGCGGCCATGTGGGGGGGTCGGCGTCGAGCGCTCAGCGGGGCCAGCCGGCGCGCCAGGCGCGCCGGGCGCGTATCCGTATCCGGCATAGTACTGCGGCTGCTGCGGTTGTTGCTGCTGCTGCTGCTGCTTGCCCGCGGCGCCGTACCCGTACTGCTGCCCGAAGCCCTGCTGCTGCTGCTGCTGCTGCTGCTGCTGCTGCTGGGCGTACTGGTTCGGAGTGTTGCTGCCGCTGCCGCCGCCAATCGAGCCGAAGCCGTACTGTCTCCCCGGCTGTCCCGCCTGCTGGCGGCCGTACCCGTACGCCTGCCCAAAGCCCTGCGGCTGCTGTTGCTGGGCAGGCGACTGCTGGCCGAAGCCCGCCCCACTGCCAGCTGAAGAGTAGTATCCTCCCTGCCCGCCGATCTGCGGGGACTGCTGCTGGGGCTGATACCCGTACGCATAGTACTGCGCCGGAACGTATCCGCCAGCGGGGTCCTGTCCACCACCGCCACCGTGTCGCCGTCCAGGCCCCTGGCCCATTGGGTTCGGCCCAGAGGCGCCAGCAGTGTTCAACGACAGACGGTCCACAGCACGCGAGAGGGAGATGTCGTCCGTCCGCGGAGTGCCGCGGCCTGATGTCGAGCGCGACGAGGGGCCGCTGCGGCGCCCGGCCCCGCCAGGG
The DNA here is from genome assembly GCA_002973495.1 of Apiotrichum akiyoshidainum. NCBI lineage: Eukaryota > Fungi > Basidiomycota > Tremellomycetes > Trichosporonales > Trichosporonaceae > Apiotrichum > Apiotrichum akiyoshidainum. The sequence continues at coordinate 74,336 of PQXP01000087.1, read as the reverse complement.
TACGGGTATTGCGGAGCGGGCGCGAGAGGCTCTCGAGAAAACTCGCGGTCGGAAATCCCGTGCTCGCTGCTTCCGTTCGCGGCCCCGCTTCCACTTCCGCTGGCACCTGCCAAGGCCGACGCGCCGTTACTTGTTGACGGACCGGAGCCGTTGGCGGGCGCGCCGCTCACGCTGCCACTGGGGCTGTTGTTGTCCGTGCTGGGGCCAAAGATACGCTCGCGGGCCAGACGGTACTCCTCCTCGCGCTGCTCGATGCTCTTGCTCGGGGTCGAGGTGCCGGATGTGCTGGTGCTAGACGCAGGCTTGGAGGCGGCGGTTGGCCGCTTGAGAATCTGCATCTTTGGCGGAGGGGCCGAGGCGGATGTGGGGGCGACGGAGGGAGCCGCGCGGTTGCTGTTTATCAGTTAGGGTCGGGAGGCGGCCAAACGGCGCGAGGCGGGATGATGTGAGAAGAAGTGAGGAGGATGGAGAGGAGAGTCTGGGTGAGGAGAGGAGCAGAGGGATATCCCGAGTGCCGAATGCCAGGATGAGTGCTGCCTGCGACAGCTTCCCGGATCCAACACACGCAACACGGCAACGGCAGCACGGCGGTGCACGCGGTACGCCTCGAGGTCGCCGAGTGTCCACCATGACAGATACAAAGACCACATCAATGAACGCATACACGCCTCGGCCCTCGACTCGGAGCACACCACCCGCACAACCCATACTCGCAAGCAAACACGAAACAAAGTACTCACGCCGACTCCCAGATCTGGCGATTTGTGCCCTTGTTGGCGCCGCGGAACCAGTCGTCGTCGGGCGCTCCACCGCCCGGTGCCCCCGCGCCGGGCTCGGCTCCGAGTGCGCCGCCGACTGCGTGGGGCTGGGGCTGGGGTTCACGCTGTGCGAGCGTGAAGCCAGCAGGCGGAGCGGGTGCCGCTGCCGGGGCAGATACAGGAGGGCGCGCGAGGATGACGGGCGTCGGTGCGGCGGCAGCGGCGGGCTTCTTGCGTACTTGTGTCGGCTTGGGACCGATGTCGGCCTAGGAGCAGAAGGGTAGGGCGAGGGCGACAAGGAGGAGGTAAGCACGTTTGAAAGCAAACATCGGCGTGCGGGGTCCGATTCGATTCAGAATTTCAGGTGACGCACGGCGGGGTGGAGAGGGGAGGAGAGAGGTCAGCTGTGAACGGGGGGAGCTGGGGCGGGTGGACGTACCGTCTCCCAGTCGTCGTCTGCCATTGTGCTGGAGGGGTGGAGGGGAGGAGAGAGAGAAAGAGGAGATGAGAAGAAAGATGTGAAAGGAAACAGGAAACACCAAAGTAGACGGTGGCTGAGTGAGCTGGAGCCAGGGAGGCGAGTACCCGTGTGGGGTTTATTTGATCAGGCCCATTAGGGTTTTGGACATTTTTTCCTAATAGCCACAAGGACACTGATTAGACAACGGAATGTGGCTCTGTCCACCCGCCGCGTCTCGCCTTGTGCGGTGCTAGCTCCACTCAACTGCATTCGGATTCTGCACCTGCACATGCACCTGACCTGCGCCGCTCTCGCTTGTTGTACATATGTTGCATTGCTAGAACTATGGGTTGTGTGAGGACAGCAGGTGTCCGGTGTGGGGGGCTGCGAATGAGGGAGGTGGCGCAGCCGCCGTGCAGTTTAGATGTGGAGATGTCTTCGATTAGAACAGCTTGAGGCTCTCGTCGACGTTCTCCATCGCCATGCGGCCCTCCTCGGCCCACGACTGGGTGCCGTCGCGGCCGAGGCCGACGTCGCGGCCGAACTTGTCGGCGTCGGCGTGCTCGCGCCAGCCGCCGCGGGCGAAGCTCGCACCGTGGTCCTTGGAGCGGAGGAACGAGAGCGCAGTGTCACGCTGCTTCTCGTCCGGCGAGAGGAGCGAGAGGAACATGGCGATACGGGGGGGAATGGTGATGCGGCCCTGCTTGAAGCAGTAGTCGGTGACGGCAACACAGGCGACAACGCCGCCGTCGGGACGCTCGCGGGCAGAGGCGGCAGCAGCGAGACGGCGAACAACCTCCTCGGGGGTCTTGGGAGGGAGAGAGGGGCCGTCAACGGGGGTCTCGGCGCCGGAGGGCGGGTTCGAGAGGTTGGGGATCATGTGCTCCTTCTCGTCGGGGGGAGGGAGAGCCTTCTTCGCCTTACCAGCCTTGCCCTTGGGGGGGAAGATGACAAACTCGGTAACGATGTGAACCCTGGAAGTCAGCAGAGCTCTGCTAGTAATGTAGCCGGGAGCCTGACATCAGGCGACGTGGGTGTCTCGGCGCCACCCCGGGCGTCGGTGCCACGACACATCCACCAGCTCGGCGTTGCCTTGAGACAGCGCGGTCACACACTCACCACTTCTCACCCCAACCACCAATGCGGGTCTCCATAAGGTACTTGGAGCCGATGGGGATCTCCTTGAGGTACTTCCAGTGACTGGCGCCAAGGGCCATGTGGAGACCAGTCGCGAAGCAGGGCGCAAAGGCGTCAATGGCAAAGTTCATCTTGACGGCGTCCGAGTTCTTGGCGTAGCACGAGTTTGAGAGGTGCATGTTGTAGTCGCAGTCGTCAAAGAGCGCGCGGCGCCACTGGCGGACACGGAGGTCCTTAAGGCCACCCTTCTGTTCATACTCCTTGCGCCAGTTGAGCCAGAACTTTTTCTGGCCGTTACGGTAAGCGAGGTAGTATGCGCGGAGGGGGGTGTACCAGACGCGCAGGTGCCAGCTAAAGGGGAACGAGCTCGAGTTGAGGATGACGAGCAGCAGGAAGATCGCCTTGACTGTGGGTGTGAGATTGCTTGTTCGTGGTCCCGGGTTCCTGGACGGTGTGCCCCTTGCGGTTGACGTAAAGTCGGCAAATTGTGTGTGTGTTACTCACTCCACTTGGGGACAAACGGGAGGAGCGGGGTGGTGCTGGGCGCAACGACGCGCTTGACGAGCGCACGCGCGCTGGTGGAGATCATTGTTGGTACGGCTGCGAGGAGTTCCATTGTGTGGGTGTGAGATGGGGTGGAGGAGACGGCGTCAACAACATTGTCTGTGAGTGTATATTTGTAGTTTTCCGTGCAGCGGTGCATCGCGCATGACGCGGACGCGGACCGGACGCGGACCACGGTGCAAGGGGACGAGTTGGGGCAGACGGGCGACGGACATTGCAGCGTAAACGTCGCTGCAGGCCACCGTTGCGCCGATTGTCCCCACTGAGCGGGCAGCGGCCATGCACTGTAGCGGCGGCCGTCATGACGGCGGCCGAGTATGTGATTTAGGGACTCGGAGAGGGTCCTGCCTGGCGGGGAAACTATTTGCAGTGTCGACTCACTGAAAGCTTAGAGGGGGCCGGTAAGGAGCAAGGGGACCGCTATCGGTGGTGCTGATGCGGATGGGGGATGGTGATATGGGAAGAGCTGGGAGTGGGGTGCGATGAGGGGAGAGAGAGAGAGAGAGATAAAGAGAAGCAAGTTCCAAAAATCTCAGCCGCAAAGAGGTGGTGGCCCTGTCCGGGGTGTTGTCGTCTGTTGATAATTCAAGGCAGAAGAATGTGGGGGACAGAATAAAAAGACCCGGGGTAGATGCATCGACAAGGCCTTAGATATGAAATGCCCCGCAGCGCTGCACAGTGCGACGAGCGAGTGAGGTGAGTGCATGTCACCCACCGGCTCTGGGAGCTGCAATCTAGCCGTTGATGGCGGTGACGTGGTGGAGCCAAAAGGCGGCCAGAACGGTATTTGGCTCGTGGAACCTTCGTGGATGGCAACTGTGCTCGATCAGGATGGATCGCCTCCTGAACTGCCGGAGCTGGCTACTCGCTTGGCAGCATCTCCGTGGCGTGGCTCGGGTCGCAGGGCTATGTAGCACACTTGCATGCATGAGAGACTAGCTCCACGCCGACACAGATCCACAGATCACAGACTTTGTGCCAGCTGCCTCTCTCAGGTTCCACATCCGGGATCGCCAAGCTGCACCGGCCGCGGTTCCAGAGTCCAACCACCTTGTTACATGTACTCCATACCGTGTCTCAGTGGTGCTGAACAACGGGCAGGGACAGCTGTTGAGCCACAGGGTAGGCCTACCGAGCAGTCCAACACACCCAAGATCCATGCTACATCCGCGCAGCAGCAGAGATCCGCGCAGCATCTCAGCTGTTACGCCGCGCGCCGCCGGCCGAGACCGGAATACGTTGGTGACTGATACCTGCCATGCCCGCTGCCCGTGAGAGTGCCCGCTGCCCGCTGCCCGGATATTAAATCTGATCTCAAGGAGGCCGAGAGCCCATGGTCAAAGCCAAGACACGTGATCCCACGGCCCACGGCCTGCTGGGTGATACCCCGCAACCATCACCCGGCCGCAGTGGAACAGACCCACTTGGTGTTCCATCGCCAACTGTAGCCAGGCAGCGGAAAGTGGGGGAGGCTCGGCGCCTCATCAGTGTCGTATGGAGAATGGAAAGACGCCGCGATACCGGCTGGCACCAGCCTCACTCAGAAGAAAGGGTGGTTGTGCGGTGCCGCAATGGAACAGCGTGGCGACGGGGGTGGCTCAGTGGCGAAATTGTTTGAGAGAGATGGCTGAGACATTTGAGATATTGTGAGACAATTTGTTTATTCACGAGCTCCGGCAGCTCGGGGAGGCTCGAGTACGCGGCGTATGAGGCACCATATGAGGGATCTTGTTGTTTTATCAAGCCTTACCCATTGCACGGCAGCAGCTGGTGATCAGCCATGGCCTTGTCGCTGTCACCTCTGCACCCCTACATCTGGCTCCCACCCACGAGCAGGTCCATGCACGAGCTCTCGGAGGGTAAACAGACACCTGAGAATGCTACCCTGTCTGCCTCGCCGTCCTTGATCCATAAAGGAAGATTAGGAAGATATCGTGGTGGAGGGAAGATTTAAATGTTACGTAAAGTGACATCATGAGAAAGGAGCTGCGAATACGTAATTATATATATTTAGGCCCTTTAGCACAAGCTTATGCCTAAAACCGTTGGTGCAGGAAGATAGGCGTGAGGGCCAGGCACCTGACACCTGATGTGGAGGTTGTTCAGCGCGCTCGATGGCAAGGACAAAGGACAATAGAAACCATCAGCCTGCCGTCTCCTCTCCCTCGTCTCTCTCTCTCTCCATTACTCCAGTTTCCCTCTCTCTCTCTCCCGCCCTCGCCATCATGGCCACCCTCTACCCATCCATTCTCGAGCTCCCCCAGCTCCGCCAGCCCTCGGACGGAGAGTACACCCGCACCCTTGACGACCAGCGCGACACCGAGGAGGTCCTCGAGCGTCACCTCCACGCCGTGAACCAGTCCTCCAACCCTCCCCAGCACCTCGAGCTGTACAAGCTCCCCCATCTCTCGTGGCTCGCGGAAAAGTTCTTCACCCCTCCCCCCGGATACGTCTACCTCGATGCCTCCAAGCCGTGGCTCTGCTTCTGGACTCTGCAGTCCCTCGATCTCATGGGTATCCCCCTCGACAAGCAGACGATGCAGCGGTGAGTCGAATATCAGTCGAGGACAATGAAATGAACAACAAATATCACATTGTCACTAGCTGTTCTTGGACACTTCCTCGTACTCATACTGACATCCATCACAGCGCAGTCAACACCGTCCTTGCCTTTCTCCACCCGACCGGCGGCTTCTGCGGCGGCGCGGCCAACACCCAGTCGCCCCACCTCTTGCCCAACTATGCCGCCGTCATGGTTCTTGCCCAGTCGGGCAGTGCTGAGCCCGGCCGCGGATGGGACACACTCGCCGCTGCCCGCCAGAAGATGTACGACTTCTTCATGCGCTGCAAGCGTCCCAACGGCTCGTTTGTCGTCTGCGACGGCGGCGAGATTGATGTGCGGTGAGTAGATCGAGAGACTACCCACTACATCCGCTGCAGTGTCCGCGCTTTCTTATTGTTATTGCACTGCTTGTGTGGCTGACACACAGTGGCACCTACTGCCTGCTCGTAGTCGCCACCCTGCTCGACATCCTCACGCCCGAGCTGCTGCACAATGTCGACAAGTTTATCGCCGGATGCCAGACGTACGAGGGCGGATTTGCGTGTTCGAGCTATGCGTTCGGCTCCCCCGATGCGGACGACGACCACCGCGCAGCGATGGCTGAGGCACATGGCGGCTACACCTCGTGTTCTCTGTTTTCGCACTTCCTGCTGTCGTCTGTCGTTCCGCCCGGCGAGAAGCTCGCGTCGATGGACCCAGCCTACCCGCACCCGATCGACGTGTCGTCGGCGATCAGGTGGTCAGTGCTCATGCAGGGCGAGGCCGGAGAGGCGGGCGGATTCCGCGGCCGCTCCAACAAGCTCGTCGACGGCTGCTATGGCTGGTGGGTCGGCGGCGGGTTCCCGGTGCTTGAGGAGCTGAACCGCCGGAACAAGGAGAAGAAGAGCGGCGCGGCAGAGGGAGCCGCGGTCTCCCCCGCCGCAGACGACGACAACGACGAGTGGACGGACGAGGAGCAGCCAAAGCACCTGTTCAACAGGGGTGAGTCCTGAACCTGAAATCGAAATATCCATTACTGTTATCATGTAGCAATAGCAACGGCAACTGACACTCAGTCGCGCTGCAGGAGTATGTCCTCCTCGCGGCGCAGCGCGAAAAGGGCGGCCTGTGGGACAAGCCCGGCAAGGGGCCCGACCTGTACCACACGTGCAACAACCTGAGCGGGCTGTCGATTGCGCAGCACGGCATGAAGCACTCGCAGACGACGATTGCGGCGAACCGTGCGGGCTTTGACACGTCCAAGGGCCTGCCGGCCGTCGTGCCGACGACTCCTTCTGGCGGGTGGAAGAGCGAGGAGGATCGGCAGCGCGCGCGCCGTGAGGCGTTTGCAAACGTATTGGGCTGGGTCGAGGACGAGGGCGCCGCGATGGTAGTCGGCGGCAAGGACAACAGGCTTGTGAGTAGAGTGCAGGTCACGTGGTGGAGAGTGGATGGACACACCCACACGGTGCCCTGGACAGAACACGGTCGATAGCACACAGTGGCTGACTGCAGAACGCGACGACGCCCGTCATCAACCTGCTCCGCATCCGTCTGGAGCCGTTTGTCAAGTACTTTTACGGGCAATCGTAGGCTGCTCAGCCGAAGGCCCGGAGGGGGTGGGGGGGACCGGCGACGGTTGAGCCGGTGTTGGTGCTAGCTGTAAGGGCCGAGTGCAGAGCGGCGACTGCGACTGGATGAACGCGGACAGGGGAGATCGGCGACAGAGTGGGGTATTGTCACAACAGTGCCAGCAACATTGCGAACCCCGGCAGCCGGGATATCTTGGCGGCGTGAAGCGAGGCAATGGGGGGCCGGCGATTGGTAGGTAGAGGGGGCAGGGAGCGGGTGAGCTGGGCGGCAGGCGCTGTCGTCATGGAGTCGAAAGAAGTTTTTGGAATCTTGCCCAATCTTTTGTTAATGCATCACGATTAGTTAGTATTAGAGTGATGGCTCCTTGCCATTAGTGGCCTATTTAATACCCCGCGGGGTAATTGGGCTGTTCCCGCCGGCCGAACAGAACGAGAAAAAAAGCGGGAAAAATGGCAAACTGGCTGGATAAACGACTGACACAGAGTGGAGAGAGAGATTCGAGTCGAATGAGATCGGAGGTGTTTCGGTGGTGGTTGGCTGGTGCGGCCGGGTACTATCCTTTACTTCTTTGTCTTTCTCTTTGTCTCTTCCTTTCTCATTCTATCCACCCCATCCCACTCGCGACCACAATGCCCGTCTCCACCCAGTCCCCCGACCGCAACCGCCCCCTTGACGACGACAAGGTCACCGGCGTGAGTATCCAAAAAGCCCACTCCGACTACGGCCCCTCTCGCTGCCAACATTTGCCGAGCCGAGGAACGTGTAGGATGGCACTGTGCGATGCGATAAGACCAGACCAGACCAGACCAGACCAGACTGTTATCGCCGTGTCTCGGTGTCAGGCTCTGTACCAACTCTCCGCTCTCCGGTGCACAACAACACCGGCCTTGAGGTTGCGACTGTCTCCGCTCGGCGCTCCACCGACACGAGATTCGCTCCGGATCGCACCACACCCCTTCCCACACACCACGCCCACATACTAACCCCCAGTACGACCCCCTCATCCCCCCGGCCCTCCTCCGCCACAACCTCCCCGTCCCCCCCACCGCCGCCAAGACCATCTCGGCCGCCCGCCGCAATGCCTCGTCCATCCTCCGCGGCTGCGACCCCCTGGACCGCCTTCTTGTTGTCGTCGGCCCCTGCTCCATCCACGACACCGCCCAGGCCAAGGAGTACGCCAAGCTCCTCCGCGCCGGTGTTCAGGAGGGCAAGTGGCCCGGCCTTGAGGTTGTCATGCGTGTCTACTTGTGAGTCGCACCGAGCCGAGGCGCGGCTCGCTTTTTTTTTTATTGTTGTGTCGACTCGGTCGAGTCGGCTTTTTTTTTCGGGCACGGACATACAACTGTTTATTTGTGATTTCTGCAAATGACGATAGCGGCTGTCTGTCGCTTCAGATCGGGATATCGGCCAGCTCTCCGACTCGGGCAGTGCGTCGACATGGCGCGAGCTCGTCCTGAGCTGGCCCGAGCGGTCCATGTCCTCCCTGGCCGACCCACTCCCCCAGCTCCCTCGCATCCCATCCGAGTGTTGCTAACGCCCCAGCGAGAAGCCCCGCACCACTGTCGGCTGGAAGGGCCTGATCAACGACCCCGAGATTGACGGCTCGTTCCAGATCAACAAGGGTCTCTCCATCGCGCGTGAGCTCCTCTGCGAGATCAACGCCATGGGTATGCCCGCTGGTGTTGAGCTCCTCGACACCATCTCGCCCCAGTACATTGCCGACCTCATCACCTGGGGTGCCATCGGTGCGCGCACCACCGAGTCGCAGCTCCACCGTGAGCTTGCCTCGGGTGTCTCGTTCCCCGTCGGCTTCAAGAACGGCACCGACGGCTCGCTCGGCGTCGCCATCGACGCCATGCAGTCCGCCTCGCACCCCCACCGCTTCATGGGCATCAACTCGCAGGGCAACGCCGCCATTGTCAAGACTTCCGGAAACCGCGACGTCCACGTTATTCTCCGCGGCGGCAACTCGGGCCCCAACTTTGACAAGGAGTCGGTCCAGAAGGCGCTCGAGACTATGCGCAAGAAGAACCCCGACGCGCACGCCTCCATCATGGTCGACTGCTCGCACGGCAACTCGAACAAGGACCACCGCAACCAGCCCAAGGTCGCGCAGGTCGTCGCCGACCAGATCGCCGAGGGCGAGCTCGGTATCACCGGTATCATGATCGAGTCCAACCTCCGCGAGGGCAACCAGAAGAGCAACAACGGCCGCGATGCCCTCGAGTATGGAGTCTCCATCACCGACGCCTGCATCGACTGGGAGACCACCGTCGAGACCCTCAACGTCCTCAACGCCGCTTCGCTCAAGCGCCGCGAGGTCCTCGCCGGCCGTGCGTCGCGCGCCGGCACCCCCGAGGCCGTCCAGCGCCTCAAGGCCGAGGCCTAAGCGCCCAAGTGTTTCGTTACCACCACACTGTTTAACAAAAGAGGAAAAGAAAAAACAGCACAGTCTCTCCTATAGAGTGCCGTTCATTGCCTAGGTCCCGCAGCTCTTGCAGGCCAGGGTTGTATTTTGTGTAGATCTGAGATGCAGCGGAGAGATAGCAGCAACTGGAGGGTGGGAAGGAGAGAGACGAGATGGCAGTGGCGTGAGCTGGGGGCGACGGCGGGAGCGTCTGCGAGAGGGATGATCTTGTCCGCGTGGATGTTGCGCATGCTTGCTGCAGTAGCAGCCTGCTCCCTGCTTACGCAGGTTGGTGACTTGAGCACGGAGTTTGAAGCGGAGCGGAGTGTGGAGAGAGGAGAGACGCTGCCACAAGCAGAGTTTGCTGCCATGTTGCGATGATGCAATGGCACGTGTCTGTCTCTCTGCGACGCGCGGCGGCTGCGGCGGGCTGTCACTCTCGAAGTCGAAACAACATTGCCCTCCACCGTGGACGCTGGGTTACTCTTTCTCTTTCACTCTCCCCCTCTTCCTCACCACCACCACCACCACCACCCTCGACATCCACAAACAATGCCCGGCCTCAACCCCAAACCGGAGGGTGAGTACAGAGCAGCACTCCCGCCTCCCCAGCACCGTGACCGCAGCTGCTGATACATTACTGCTTCGTCTTCGCCGCCGACATGACCCCTCCTGACCCTTCCCACCCACGCCCCACACTCGGCACTCCCCACACGTTCCCACCATACAACATTCATGCACACCGCCCACGCTTCATGTGTGCGCCCCTCGTCGCTGCGTTTGCCTGTATCGTCCTCGCGCTCGCCGTCTCCACGCCATCAGACATCGACCAGTTCGTGGCCATCACCCAGGCGAGCCCCTACGACGCGGCCCGCTTCCTCGCCGACGGCGTCACTCTCGAGGTATGTCACTAGCAGGTCTCTGGAGTGAGGAGCGAGCACCCATGTCCTGGTTCTTGAGCGGGTCCTGGTGAACTGGTCGAGTCGAATCATCAGCTCCCTCTCTTCTTGCCTTCCCTCATTGCCGCTCATGGCCTCAGACAGCTTATGGCTCCCATGTATTACAAGCTGACTCTCCTCAGGGCGCGATCGAGGACTACTTTGCCGCGCAGGCGGCCGGTGGCGGCGGTGCCGGCGCCGCTTCCGGCCACAGTGCCATGGACCAGGACGAGGAGGATGAGCTCGACGCCGCGCTCGCTGCGTCCGCCGCCGACGCCCCCGCTGGCGGAGCGCGCACCCTCTCCGGTGCTCCTGCCGACGCTCTCCCCACCGAGTGGGCCAACCGCGGCGGCCGTATCCAGTCGCTCGCTGGCATGGTGAGTAGAAGAGTGGCGGGGAAGGCCAGGCGTGAAGGCGTGATCCTTTGATGCGCGATGGACTGCAAAGCTTCCTCCTTCCCTGCCACCCCTGCCACCCTCCGAAATCGCTGAGGCTGAACACTGAACACTGTGGCTGACGGAAGAACGCGCAGGGGCAGGACGACGATGACGAGGAGGACAGGCGTCTCGGATCCGAGCTCTATGCCGGTGGCGAGCGTAGTGGCCTCGCGGTCCAGAACCCCGACCAGCGCCGCCCCGGCCACGCCGGCCTCGTCAACGACATTCTCCAGCAGGCCAGGGAGTAAGTTAGCAGCTTTTGTCTCAACTGACATCAGCGCCGGACCTCTCGAGGATGAGCCCGCTGCACACCGCGCGCACCGCTGGGGCGGCGGCAACACGCTCGGCTCGGACGAGACTCCTTCTGTCACAGTCGGCGGCTCGCACTCGCGCGGTGGCAACTCGTCGTCCATGCCCGGCGGCTTCGGTGGCGGCATGATGGACGAGGATGAGGGCGAGGATGATGAGGATGACTCTGCCGTCGAGCGCCGCCTCATCTTCTGGCGCAACGGCTTCAGCATCGAGGACGGCGAGCTGTACAAGTACGACGACCCTCAGAACCAGGCCCTGCTGGCCGCCATCAAGAGCGGTCGGGCGCCGGCCTCGCTGTGGAACGTCGCGTTCAACCAGCCCGTCCAGGTCGTCGTCGAGCAGCGCACGCACGAGGACTACGCGCCCCCGCCCAAGGGGCCTATGAAGGCGTTCAGCGGCGGTGGCAACCGCCTCGGATCGGCTACGCCTGACATTGCCGGTGCTGGTAGCAGCTCCGGGTCAGCCCCTGCCCCCGCCGCTGCGGCCCCCGCGTCCAAGCCTGCCGAGCTGAAGCTCGACCCCTCCAAGCCCGCCACCAGCGTCCAGGTCCGCCTCGGCGACGGTACGCGGTGAGTGTCAACCGCAGTCAAGCGCAGGCGCGCACCCATATTCAAATCTGACACCCTCTCAGTCTCGTAGCGCGCGTCAACCTCGACCACACCGTCGCGGACATTCGCGGCTTTGTCGCTGCGTAAGTTACCAACGTGTCGACGTGTAACTGACGGCAGATCGCGCCCGGACCCCCGTGCGTTCGTGCTCCAGACGACGTTCCCCAACCGCGAGCTGCCCGACGGCGAGACGGTCGAGCAGGCCAAGCTGCAGAACGCGGTTGTCGTCCAGCGCTATGTCTAAGCCCGCGAGTCCACCGCCCAATCGAGTTTAAGAGTGGACTCCTGTGCGGCGAAGCACTGTAGCAAGACTGCGGCAACCACCAGGCGTAGGTACGAGGGGCGAGGCGCGAGGCGCAACGAATAAGCAACGAGGCGCAAGGATGGCGGCCGTGTAGATAGACAACCACCAGACGGGTCAGCAGGAGGTGTATTCGATGCATGTGTGAATCTAGCAGCCACCTGCCAACGGCGGGTGGACTGGCGCGTACCCGCACGGAACGCAGGGGGCTTCTGACGTCAAGAGTGCTCTGGTGAGGAGTAATTTTCCCAAGGGCAAGGGCGATTACCCGCATGCCCGCCTGCGCCCGTTCCACGCGTTCCAGGTCATGTTGATCATCTCGCTCGCCAGCTCCGATACGCTTCTGCCCTACATTACATACTCTATCTCGCCAGCGTTCCTACCCCCAGGCTTGCCGCGGCCCATCATAGAGGCTGCATCCTCGTCCCGGGACACGTCTGTACACCGCGAGTGGCAGTCCTGTAGCCGTAAGCCCCGGTCACCAGGTGACACGGCGAGCTGTTGCTGAGCCATCCTCCTCCAACCTCAAAGGGCCCCTCTTGCTTCTCTCCTAGTCCTAACTCGGAGTAGCCGACTGTACAATCCTTCAGCTCGTATCCGTGGCAGCCTTCCTTGGTTATTTCCGTCCTTCCCCACAACCTTGAGGTTCCGAATTGCAGCTTCCGAGCGCAGAGCCGTCAACTGGATCGATGAACCGTGGGCGTCCTTTACCAAGTTACCTGCAGGCCGCTGCGGCAGCAATCGAGTGCGACTTCAAATGGGCGCTTTAAGGCACAACCAGTCACATGAAGGTGCCCACCTGCTTGGAAGGCGGAAAGAATCTTCTGACACGCTCGGCTACAATCTAATCTCAGATACAGTTCAGGTAACGACCTTTCATGAGACGCCTGGTATCCATCACTCGCTGGTGAAGACAAAAGGGCAACCGGAAAGGCATATTAGCCCCATTGACTGCGTGTGAATATCGGCGGCTCTGGTTTCTGTAACGACGGTGTGCTGTTTCCTCGCCGTCCGACAGATGGATCAACAGACTGATAAGGGCTCAGTTGGACGATCGGGGCGGCTCCCACTGGACCACTCCTCTTCAGTGGACAGATAAATAACAGTGCCGTCCGACGCGCTTCCCGCGCCTGGAATGGCTTCACGTTTTCTCCGGTTGTAGTGTGCCAGTCCGAATCATAATGAGGGCCGCCAGTTCTCACGGGGATGTATCGTTCGCGACCAGAAACTCATCCCGTTCAGACAGTCAGACACCAGAGATTTCTGCATGAATGCGTTGAACGGCAGGACTCGATCCGATGGAATGTTCGATTTAGAAGTGCGGATCTCACGGCGATCCCCACGACCCGCGGTCATCCGCGATCCACGCCGATTCGGTTGGTGCCGTGACAACTTTCCGATCACCAGCAGCGGACCGTGATGGGCCGATGGGCAGGTCTGCCTCTTACACATGCGTGGTTGGCATCTACCACTACCCGTGACTGGCACCCAACTTGGCGAGAGACTCTGCGACGCAACGCCGACAGACGGTGCTATCGGATGTGATATTGGGTTATTGACAACCGTTGATCTAACTGTATCTGCAGATGAGGAAGGTTGCTCCTGATGAGCTTCTCGTGACCTGCCCATGTGACCTGGTGGGAACACAAAGGTGCTAACTGCTGGCTGCTGTGCGGTGAGAGCTGAGAGCTGGAAGACATATAAAGGTGACCCTTTCCGGACATGTCTTGTCCCCTGTCCAAGGCTGCAATATTGAGCTGCCTGCCTACTGTCTCTCACACTTCTACGTTATCTCTGTTACTATCATCGACACAATGCGCCTCGCCTCCATCTTTGGGCTCCTGGCTGGTGAGTCCAAGCGGCCTCACTCATTTGATTTTGACAGCTAATGTTTAGTATCTGCAAGCGTGGTCGCCTACCCCGGCGTTGAGACAGGCAACCTCTTGCCCGTTCTTGCGAAGCGCGTTGACTGTCCCGCATACGTAAGTTGTGCTCAAACAACAACTGCTGACTGGTCAGCACGTCGAGTGCAATGGCGCTTGCTTCGGGCCCACTGACAACAACAACTGCGGGGCCTGCGGTGTAAAGTGTCCTGCAGGTTGGCAATGTTGGAACGGCATGTGCAGTGGCTGCAGCGCAACCAACAAGTGCCCAACCGGTTCCTTCTGCAACAGCACGACCAGTGACGGCCCTAAGATATGCTTCTGCCCGGACGGGACTGGAGGCGCCTTCTCGGCTTGCGTCTCGGCAAACCAAGGCAACCCGTGCCCAAACCTTCGAAACGACCCGAAGAACTGCGGTGCTTGCGGTAGAGTTTGCCCATCGGCTACGCCGTCCTGCAACGACGGCGCCTGCGAGGCTGGACCGCAGTGCACTGGGATTGAAAGCGTGTGCAATGGCAAGTGCACCAATCGTCAAACAGACCGGAATAATTGTGGCACCTGCGGCACTGCGTGCGATGCTGGCGTGGAGTGCAACCACGGAATCTGCATGGCCGACAATCGCAAGAAATGTTGTGCGGCAACCTCGCCCTCGGGAAAGAAGCTCAAGAAGCAGTCTTCGAACGGCGCGTGGCAGTGTACGTACGACAAGGGTACCCAGTGTGCCTATAACGCGGCTGGCGCTCTGGTGCGCTCCAACAAGGGCGATTGCCCACCCGCGTTTGTCTCGTGTTGAGTCTTGACGACATGAAGTACCGTGAAAGAAACAAGGAATATATAAACCAATAAAAACTACCATGAAATGAGACTCGCTTCCCTGTGTCGACCTGGACTTGGCCACTGTTGTCCGGCACTACATAAACTGCGGGAGAGTGAACACCCTAACGGTTTTGACGTCGAGCAAGGACTGCAAGAGCAGTAGTTGCTGTTTTGCTGTTTTCGAACTCGAAAGTCCTCTACTGGAGCCACTGACGCCACATCTCTACCTCCACTACCACACTCGGCACATATAAAGTACACACAAAGATACGCGCCGATACCCAGGCGGACACCGCTGTGTAGACCTTGGTACTTGGCCACGCCTGCCGACGGTCGGCTGCTGGGCATCACTCTTCAACATGCTGGGCCTCACTCTCCAACATGCTGGGCCTCACTCCCTCACTCTCCAACATCATCCCGCCACGGACGAGGCTTGGCATCACAATGCACACGCAAGGACACCCGTGTATAAGAATATGTATCCGATACAGTTTGAACGACATTCCGCGGCACAAGTGTCGTCGCGCATTGAAACAGCAGGACAAGCCACAGTGTATCGATGCCAAGAACTGCGGATCTGCGATCTATTAGCGGCGCGTCTGTGATCGGCATCCTGCTTGTTTTCTTGTCCCACGCGCCCTTGGCATGAGCCGCGGACAACCGAGATCCGAGTTTGTGTGCGCTCGGCCTGATGCAGACGCTGGCCGTGTCACATGCACGGCTCGAGGAGGGGTCAAGTGGACTAGTGGCTCAACCACATCCGTGGGGCACAGGTCGTATCCGCAGCGGGTAGCATGACTCGGTTCCGCAGGCAAATCTGGGGATCTCCCTCCCCCTGCACATCTCCAAACGTGACTTAGGTTCTTCTTGGCCCACTGGATGCTGGGTGCTGCGTTTTGGCCTGGGAGGCGTATACATTGGGGACAGGTTGAGACCGTGTCGCAGTATCGAGCTCCCTTCTGTCTCGTCTCTCAGCACCACGCGCCACTGGCATCTTTATCAGAATGCGCTTGACCTCTGTAATCCGGCTGCTTGCCAGAGAGTGAACCCCTCTTGACAGATAACGACAGCTAACATGTAGTATCCACCAGTGCGCTCGCACACGCTCCGGGCCTAGATTGGGCATCTGGTGGTCTGGCCCCGCGTGCTGCTTGCAACGCAAGTAATTTCGTGAGTTGCACATCAGCCATCGACTAAAACTTCAGGAATTAGAGTGCAACGGCGCTTGCGTCCAGCGCTACACCGATCCCAAGAACTGCGGATCCTGTGGTTTTGAGTGCCCCGCAGGCTTTGAGTGCGAGTGGGGATTCTGCACTGGATGCGATACAGGCTTGCAGTGCCCTGCCGGAACCACGTGCCTCGACAATATCTGCCGCTGCTTCGAAAATTCCCCGGCGTGCATCAGTGCGAATTCGCCACAGCTCTGTCCGAACTTCGAGAATGACCCGAACAACTGCGGGGGTTGCGGGAACGTTTGTCCTTCGGATCTCCCTGCCTGTAACACATGGTTCTGCCAGGCCGGGCCCCAGTGCGGCCCCTCCCAAGCTCCCTGCGACGGGGTCTGCATTCACTGGCTGACGGACTCGAACAACTGTGGCACGTGCGGCAACAAGTGTGCTGACGGGGGGGCTTGCGTTGATGGCCTCTGTCCCTGCGAACCTGGTTCTTACCGCTGTGAACGTCGGGGGTACTGCTCAACCCTTCAGTTCGATAGATTCCACTGTGGTGCATGCGGCAACGCTTGTCCCATTCCGCAGTTCTGCTCGGGCGGTAAATGCCAGGCCTGTCCCCCGGGTCAAGAGGCCGAGGACAGCTGCTGGTGCTGTCCAGCAAGGTCGCCTTCGGGAAAGAAGCTCCAGAAGGCGACCTACGGGAATCACAAATGGGATTGCAAGTACGAAAAGGGAACACAGTGCCGCTATACCCACCCATTCGGTCCCCCGTGGAGCAACAAGGGAGATTGCCATACGGAACTCGGCTGGTGTGGGCTCCCTACCTAGCCGGGAATAGCGCTATAATCCACTCGAAAAAAATTCTTCTGTCTTTGATATGAACTCTCCTATCTGTTTGAACCTCTTCCTAGATCGACGATCCGACGTCAAATCCGAGTCCAAGGGGGGGGGGGGGGGGGGGGGGGGGGAGATTGCAAGACGAGGTTGTCCTGCCTCTCTCCGACCTTGGAACACTAGTTGCAATGTACAGGCTTCCGCTCCTCTCAGGCTTTCAATCCCCCGCTGTCGTCCAAGAAAAAGCAGACGCAAAAGCAAAAGCAAGAACTGTCAAGAGATTATAGACCGCTCCCTTCTCCGCCAGGGAGTCGAACCCTGCTCTAGCGTGATCTACGTGAGAGACGCTTATACTAACCGATATACTAGCGAAGATGTTGTTGTTTAATAGCATCAGACATCCGTCGGGAAGCGTCCAGGAGAAGGAGGAGGAGGTGAGGGCCGAGGTCAGATATCGTCTCAAGTGCATCCTGGAGCAGACTTCTGCCTTTGAGAGGCCCTCCTGTATCGTCTTTCTCCCCTCAGAGAGCAGCCGCCCCGTTTTCAGCCGTTTGGTGAGGCCTGTGAGTTGGAAAGGAGTCTGGGACATTGTTTTGGTATATTTTGCCCATTTTTGCAGGAATTGCTTGGTCTCAATGTCCAACGACTCCTTTCCGTCCAAGCCCCAAACACACGTCTCGTCTCATCATCGTGTGAGATAACTGCCCGGGCGTGGTTGTGCTTGGCCGAGGGGACTTGGTATCCCGTAACGCATACCAAGCGCTACGCGGGATGATGGCGACCGTTGAACAACTAGCGGGCGGTACGGTGGGGTACTTCGCCACATAGTCCCTGCATCTCCTGCCTTACTAGTATCAACGCAAGCTCAAGGTCATTCATTTATCCCCAATGCTCCGAATTGCTGCCGTACTGAAATGTGTCATGCATCACTGCTCGCGAGGGAGAGTTCTGCAAGAAGAACACCATATAGACGTTCAAGGCGGCTATCCACCTCGTGCAAGGAACAGGGGCGGAAACAAGTTCATGCTGCCGACCAAGTCCCGAGCAGACGAGGGCCTCCCTTGTCCCTGCAGATGGCGGGATTGGACGCAGAAAGGAAGAAACACTACCCAGTGAACAAGTATGCGCGAGGGCGATTGTCCTCTGTCAGAGAACGGCAGTCTGTCACGGCTGACGATGCGCCGACAGGCCGTCACCGAGCACCAGTTTAGTTAATATGACCCATGTAGGTGACCCCAGATAGACGCGGCAAGCATCGTGGTCGACGACGTCAAGAAGTCAGAGGAAGCAGTAGAACAAACGAACAGTCTATGTTGATAGGGAGTAGGAGTACATGGCATCAGGAATTGGTAGCAGAACAGAGTGATGGGGATTACATAGGCATAAGGTCGTTGCCGGGGTCCAGCGTCGCAAACAAGGAGGACCAGTACTGCTCTTCGGCCATGTTGGAGCCGATGAGCATGCCTGTCATTCCAAGAAGGTCGGACTGAGGCGTAAGCTGGTATTCCATGGCAGCGATACTCACAAGGTCGCCAAGCACCAGACCATCGGTCGGCGATGGGGCCGTGGCCGGCTGCTGAGGCTGGTGCATACCGGAGACCTGTGGCGGAAGGCCATCGGGCTGCGGCGGCTGGAGATAGGTCGGATGTTGCGATGATGGGGATGCTTGCGAATGCGTGACTGGGTATGATACAGAATGTGGTTGCAATGCGATTGGGTCGGGGGATGTGGTCTGGGGTATGCCCGGGACGGATCGGAACTGTTGGGAATGCAGGTGATCGTGCGTGTCAAGGTGTTGTTGCTGTAGCGGTATGAATTGGGGTTGAAGGTGAGAGTCCTGGGGGTGGGGTGGGACAGGTCTCTGCGGGGACTGCTGCAAGGACTGGGGGTGCTGCTGCTGTCGGTGAGGCAAGGGTTGTGGTTGTAGCTGCTGCTGCTGCTGCTGTCGCTGGTTGCGGGTTTCCTGATGCAGTTGGCTTGGCGATGATGCGGGAGGTACCATAGTGCCCAGGAGGCGCTCGGCGTAACGGGCGACAAACGCCATGGGAGCATCTGCCTGGTCGTCTGCCACCTGGCAGCATAGTACGTGTATTTCCTCAAGGACTTGGAGAACGAGGTGGCGTTGTCCAGACGACACTCGAAAATAGAGCTGAGTGTCAGCGACGCCAGGAAACCATTGCCTACGTCGCGTAGAGTGGCACAGAAGGCGGCCGTCTTGGCACTGGCAATGTCCTGCTGGAACGTCCAGCTGCCTAGGTCTGCAACGACCCTCAGCTTCTCCAAGTAGGTCATTGCGCGATCGACGCAGTCGGACAGGACGAGCTCGACCTGATTGGAGGGTACGAACGAGAGCATTGCGAACCGCAGCAGGAAGATGACATGCTGCAGGACGAAATTGATGAACGCCTTTTGTCTCGAGCTGAGGCCGCGGGGGAGTCCTTCAGGGTTAGTATCCCCACGGCGCATTGACTCACCTGGTCCTCGTGTGCACCACTTGGCGTGCAGCTGGACTGCATTTTCGAACAGGCGCTCGATCTGGAGCAGCGCGTGGTGTTTGGACATTGTGCGGCACTCGGCGCGCCAGGCTGTTACCCCGTCCATAAAGATGAGGGTTCTGGGAGGTAAGCGCTGGGTGGAAGGGTGGGCTTACTGGAGTGAACAGCACATCCGGAGGTCATTGCTGATGTCGAGGTGGTCGTGCTCGTAGACCCACGATTCCATGTCTGTGAACTCGTGCGCGCGGATCGTCGCAGGGAGGTTGAACACTCCGGCATACGTCTTGTCAAACGTCACGATGGCGAACCAGGTCCTCTGGGCGTCTATGCGCTCACGATACGCCATGGGATCCTCCGGCGCGGGGGTGAGCCACCCGTTGTGCCAGCCAAGCTGGTAGCCCATGCGCACGGCAAGACCCACTTTCATCCAAGCGCTCCTGTCGTTTGGCTGCTTGCAGTAGACAAGAATGAGGAGTGCCTGGATGATCGCAGGACTGCAGGCGCCCTGCTCCACCACGCGACTGACGAGGCGCTGCGAGTGACCCCACAATCGAGTATGCATTTCCTTGTTGAAGAATTTAGCCGTGGCGCCGAGGATGGCGGAGAACAGGAGCAGTGACCGGTCCCGGACATAGTCAAACGTGTGGACTTGGGTCAGCACTAGTAGCAGAGCGGACTCACGCTCGGCATCGAGCAGGGCAATCTCCGGATTCAGGTACTGGTGGAACAGGTCGAACATGCGGACTCCTTCAAGCTCCGTCAGGTAGCCCATGGCAACTGGTGGTCAGCAATCTGTCAGCAATCTGTGGTCTTGACAGTGCTCACTTGGATCATCGAGCATGTTTCGACGGGAGGCGCCACTCAGCCCTCGCGCGCGGGCTGCCACCTTTTCGCCAGGATTAACGACAATGGTCGTGCACATCTCCAGGTCTGCCCAAGTGTCCGAGGCGGAGGTTGGGTGGGAAGGGCCTCCGACGTTCTGGGCAGAGTGGGGTTGGGAGGCAGGGGAGTGCCCGTGGGTACTGCTGGTTGTGCTCGGGGTCCGGGTGACCGATTGAGGAGGGGGGCCGGCGGCACGCCTCTGCACGGGTGCGGAAAAGGTTCCTGTAGGGTGGGAATAGTTTGGAGAGACTGTGGGAGGATGATGTTGGTCCAAGGACGTGCGGACGGTGCTTGCACTTGGCATGGCCTGGGCGCCCGAGATGATTCCCGAAGCTGAGCTGTCTGGACGTTGCTGCCCTGATGGTGACCCCGACGGACCCATCATGGTCCCTCCTGGGGATGATCGCAAAGGTGCGTAGTTTCGATCAGCGGAGAGGTGACGATTGGGGGCGTGCATCATGCCGTCGACGCCGAGTGTCGGCGGCGACGAGGACGTTTCAACGGGTGAGGGTATTGTCGAAGCAGGAGCCCTGGTCGGTCAATGTTTGTTGAACACCTCAAGGGGCGTGTCGCCTCGCATGCCGCCAATCTCGACGGAATGTTGTGATGTTGCAGGAACTTGGGCACTCACTTCTCGCTTGTCTTGAGTCGCCGGCGCTTCTTCGAGTAGACGCATGGGAGATCGAGCTGGTCTGCAGAATTAGGGACTGCCGAGTGTCAAGCCTGCCTGGGACGTACGACAGCGTTGGCAGGGCTGAGTGAGGTCGCCTGTGTTGATGCATTGTGTCTGGGGGGATTAGACTGGCTGGCTCGGTGGGTCGCTGGCCGTAGGAGGATTATCATACCTTGATGCCACGACATAATATGCAGCTGTTGTCGGAGAACATTGGGCACGAGCGTGTCAGCGTCGATGAATGCGGTGATGTGATGATAGCAGGTGATGGCGATGATGAAAAAAGACAAAATGCCGCTTGAATAGACAGCAACCTCCCCTCTCACACCAAGGCGGCCGGACGGATGAAATGGATGGGTGGATGGATGGCTGCAAAGGGAACGGAATGACACATGCAACGACGAGGGAGCGAGCGATGGATGGACGGAATGGAATCACACCAAGAAGCCCCTCCGCTGCTGTCACCG
This sequence comes from Apiotrichum akiyoshidainum, assembly GCA_002973495.1. NCBI lineage: Eukaryota > Fungi > Basidiomycota > Tremellomycetes > Trichosporonales > Trichosporonaceae > Apiotrichum > Apiotrichum akiyoshidainum. The sequence continues at coordinate 53,057 of PQXP01000087.1, read as the reverse complement.
ATATTGTTGACTCGCTCTCTCTCTCTCTCTCTCTCTCTCACCGACAAGTGTGGTGCAAGCTCACAGCTGGCTTGCCAAGCTACCAGGCGCCAGAATGAGCTGCCCACCCTCGACTCGGTCTGACGCCTCCTCCCGTGGTGTCCAACCCAGTGGGTAAATGCCCACAATCTTTCTCGTCCAGACCACAAAACTAACTCACGCATATTGCCCATGTATGTCGGTCATCTCCATGTGCGCGGGCGGGGTTGCACCGCTAGTTGTGGTTTGGGTGGTTTAGGTGCGGGCGCGGGCGTGGGCGTGGGCGGTCCCGTGGTGCACAACGTCGAACAACACCGAGGGGAATAGAGCAATGGGGGAATGATGATGTGGACGTTCAAGTGGACGCTGCGCCTCGTTTGGCCTAGGTTTATTCTAGGTTTATTCTTTCTTTCTTTTTCGTCCTCGTCTTTTCTGTAGGCGGGGGGGGGGGGGGGGGGGGGGGGGGGGGGGGGGGGGGGGACGCGTGTGGTAGCAATACCGCTGCCGGCACCCGCGAGAGCAGTACATCCAGCCACACACATCATCATTGTGCAGGCGGCGATGCTCTGAGCTTGCAGCATCCAGCCGGCAGTCGGCAGGAGCTCAGCGCGCGCACAGGGCGCGCGTGGCTGCCGCTCCCGACTCCCGACGCGAGTCTCTAGGCGCAAGGACGAGCACCGCCGATACCAGGACGGCCGCAGGCCGCAGGGACGGCGGTGACGCTGGCAGTGACGGTGTGGAGCTTGGTGCTCGCGCGGATGCGGCTGGGGGTGCCCGCTGTTCAGTGACTGTGGGCGTCACTGTCACTGTGGCGGCTGCCGAACCTAGCGCCCTGCGACTGGCGCGGGGGGCGGCGGGCTGTAGCTGTACGAGGACGCGGACGGGGGTCGTCCGACATGTGGCGGACAGCATCCGGTGCGGCAAGTCCACGCACCTTGAGGCTCCAGTCTTTTGTGGAGCTGCGCTGTTCACCTGCGCCTGGATCTACAGTCTGACTTGACACTGTTACCGCAGTATCCAGGTTCATCGGCCGCCACAATGGCGGTCGTCTTGTCCTGTTACGCTGCTCTCACTGGGGATAGACTACCGTGACGGAGATGCATGTTTCCCAAACACTCTTACAACCATTCTAGTGCGACAACTGTATGTACCCCTTGTTCCTCTACATTTGTTTTTGTCCCAGCCCGTTCTCTACCACTGGTAGCGGAAGTCGGCGTCGCCCTCGAGGACGGCCTCGCCGCGGTCGGCGCGGCGGTTCTGGCGGATAAACCAGAGTGCGAGGCCCACGGACGCGAGGATCGAAAAGGCCGTCATGGCGAGGATGAGGTAGATGCCGGTCGGGTACGAGGGCGCCTCCTTTTCGATAAAGGCGACCGAGGCGAGGATGCCGCCGATGCCGCCCCAAGCGACGACGAGCGCAGAAGAAAAGCCGCGCTTGGACTGGGCGCGGATGGACGCCTGGGCCCAGCCGATCGACAGCGAGAGGTTGCCGTTGACGCCGCCGCACGCGAGGAAGATGCCAAAGTAGCGCGCGCCCTTTGCGCTGACGCCGAGCTGTGAGTAGAGGGCGGTGCCGATGAGCGTGCAGATGGCGTTGAGGATCATCATGGCGGCGCGCGCGCGCGGGACGCGGTCCGAGATGCGCGCGGTGGCGACGGCGGGGATGACCATGTACAGGTACGGCGGGGCCATGAGGAGCTGCGACATTGCGTTGGTAAAGCCGATGCTGGCCAGGATCTGAGGCATAAAGTACGAGAGCGCATACACGCCAAAGCCGGCCGTGCCAAAGAGGTAGCCGAACACCCAGAGCTTGAGGTCGACAATGTAGTGGCAGAACTTGTTCCAGGTCATCTCGTCGGGCGTCGCGTCGTTGCGGTCGCGCTGGATGCGCGTCTGGATCACCTCGCGTTCCTCGGCCGTGAGGAAGTTGGCCTTGTCGGGGAAGTCGACGAGCAGAAGCGCGCCGAGAACGCCAATGACAATGGTGAGGATGCCGCTGAACGTTAGCCACAGCTGTTGTCGCAAGTACCCACTAGATGATAAAGATCCAGCGCCAGCCGCTGTACCCGCGCATGCCGTGCATCTGCGAGATGCCGTACGACGCGATAGAGCTCATGCCGGCAAAGGCCTGCGAGACAACGTAGAAGATGGCGAGCCGGGTCGAGAGCTGGCGGCGGGGGTACCAGCAGGCGATGAGGAACGCGGCTCCAGGGTACAGACACGACTCGAATGTACCAAGGAGCACGCGGAGGCCGAGAAACTCGGTCCACTTCTTGACAAAGCCCATGCAGAGGATGACAATACCCCAGAGGATGCACGCCGAGCCGAGCCAGTAGCGCGCGCCAAACTTGCGGAGACCGATCTGAGACCTGTGGCAGTCAGTGAAGTGCCTTTAATAGACAGAACACTTACGGGATCTCGAGCAGGATGTAGGGGATAAAGAACATCATGGTGAGGAGGCCGTAGCGGTTGTTGCCCTTCGTGAGCTCGAGCTCCGTGTTCATGTACTTGTTGTTGGCGGCGCGCGCCTGGGACAGGTTGGTGCGGTCGCACTGCGAGATAAAGTAGAGCGCGCAGAGGATGGGGATGAGGCGCATGTCCACCTTGCGGAGCGTCCTCTTAACCAGAGCGGGGTCGAGCCCGTAGTCAATGTCGGTGTAGCCGCTGGTGCCGCCGACGGCGCCCTGCTCGCTGGCATAGTCGTCGCTGTGCGAGACGGCGGGCTTCACGTCGTGCTGCGCCAAGTCGTGCTTCTCATCGTACGCCGAGGGGTGGTGGACCTTGGACATGGTGGTAGCCAATGCTCAGAGTTAGTGGGGGGCAAGAAGCTGCCCAACCCCCCGTTCTTTATACCTCTCTGCCTCGTTGCAGTTGTTGGGGAGAGACAGTACAGCTGCCAACTTGGGTGTCTGTTGGTGGCAGTGGTGGTTTTACCGCAGCGCCAACTGACACCGACTACCAGGTACAGTCCTGGCCAGAGCCTGAGATAGCGTTGTGCCAAGATCGCCACTTAACAGGAGGCCCAGCTGCCTCATGCCCTCATGACAGCATGCAAATCCCCCGCATGGCCCCGCGCGCCTTTGCCTGCAGGCCCTGGGCCCAGCGACGCCCACTACGGGTACCTCACCCACCCAACCTCGGCAATATCTTCCTTTATCCGTCACACCTGGCAGCACTAATCTCTTTCATCAACGGTCTGCCAAGGTCCCCGCGGGGCCAGACGTCCCAGACCAACCAGGTGCGCGCATGCTGGACGTCAGCCGGCGGTGACAGCCACCCCGCGCGCGCGCGCTGTGGGGTTTGAGCGGGGCTGCCCTGGCTATATGCAGTGGGGCTATGGGCTTGGCACGCGATCGCATGGTTGTACCGGCGTGTGGCTAAACCATGCGCGCGATATCAGTGGACAGCCTGGTGCTGTTGTTGACATTGCTGGTTTGTGAATTAGTGGGCATGTGGGCAGGCAGCAGGCAGCAGGCAGCAGGCAGCAGGCAGCAGGCATGCATGATCGGATTCAGGCCTCGGAGAGAAAACGCGTCTTGATCGCGATCAGATAAGGTGAGACGGCGGCGGCAGCCATCCTTGCGGTGGCTACCGCTCGTGGTCAGTCACAGACACGTGCGATCGTGGCGACCCCCGCTGCACGGTTCAATAGAACACAGCGTCGTCGACCAGCAGAGGACCAGTTGCGTTCCAGAGGCAAGCGTCAGGTGTCCTCTGCTGCCCCTCAGCTGATACAATCCCCTTCATCCGCGCAGACGTCGCACACCGCGCGGGCGGGCGTCGCTACCCCGGTCGCTCGCTCGCTCGCGTTGCCGATTTCCGTCACATATTTGTCGTGTCCGTGCCTCTCCGCGACAGTCTCAGAGTGGAGATGCGGGGGGGAAAGTGCCGCAGGAATCGACCCCGGGAAAAGCATGACGAGATGGCGAGCGGCACCAAACGGAAGTGTCACCGCCGAGAGGCCACTGCTGTCAACAGTCGACTACATCTACCACCCAAAGTGCGGTCGCATCTCCCCCCTCTGCCCCCTTCTCGTACTTGGACGCTACATGCTGCGCCGCCGACAACCACGTGCTCACATCCCACAAGAAACGGTGCCACATGGCAGCTGACTCGCTTCCTGGATGCCAAGCGCCGGTAGCTTGAGCTAATGGTCGGACGTTGCGCAGGGAACATGTCGGTAATCGGAGTTGGCCATCGTCACCGAACACTTGCACTCCCGCAGAACATTCGTCCCTCGCGCGACCGTGTTCGTTCGTGTTGGGCTTCGGGAATCAGTCCGTTTGCAAGAAACGCGACCTCGGATCCGCCCCCGCAAGAGACTAAATGGCGCTAACTTGACCTGACCGAACAACAACAGCAACTTTATTACGAAGCCGGTGCGGGGTAGCATGACCGTGGCAGCTAGTTCGCTGGGTCCCCGCGGGCCCCTGCCTCGTTTGATATGGTGCCTTGAACACTCGGTCATGCCGTCCTCGTCGCGTCTAACAGCGAGATCGAGAAATCCTGCCTCTGTGCGTGACGGAAGGCATCCAGCAATGTCCACAGACTAGCTCATCGCTAGCTCCACCTCCTCGGCAGAGACGAGTAGCGTGCACATGGGCCCGCGTTGGGTCTTTGATGCTACAAACCAAAAAGTACCTCTGTTGGAAGAGATAAAATGACGCTCGCGGGGCTCACTCTCCTGCAGCCCCATCCTCCCCACCATGATTGTGTTCCGCTGGATACTCCTTCTATTCACGCTCCCGCTCATTGCGGCCTCGCCCGTGCTCAGTGAGCGCGGCATTGTCGACGCAGCTGCCGCCGTCCTCCAGGGCTTTGTCCAGACGCTCCTTGGGGGCGTGTCTGCCCTGTTCCAAGGTACTGGCTCGCTCTTCACTGTCAACACGTACATTACGCCACAGTCTTCCGGCGGTCGCCGCATCAAGGTGACTGGCGGACGCTGGATCGGATACAACAGCTTCCTGGGAATCCCTTATGCCGAGGCTCGTGAGTAGAAGCGCGTCTTGCCGTTCCCTGACATCAGCCTCTGGCACGGCGCGTTTCGACCGCCCAAAGCCAAAAGTCTACCAGGGCGACATTACGGCCAAGCTGTATGGCCCTGCGTGCATGCAGATCTACCCCCTTGCGGACGGTGCCACGGGCCAGAGCGAGGACTGCCTCAGCCTCAACATCCTCACTCCCGAGGGCACGGCAGGCAGCGCCGCCAACCTGCCTGTGATGGTCTGGATCTACGGTGGTGGCTTCATCATTGGTGCCGGTTCCTACTACACGTCGTTCGAGGCCGCCGTGCAAAACTATGCCCGCCAGGTCAAGAAGCCCGTCATTCACGTGTCGGTCAACTACCGTCTCGGCATCTGGGGCTTTGGCCTCGGCAAGGAGATGAAGGCGGCCGGAGCGGCCAACCTCGGCCTGTACGACCAGCGCCTTGCGATCCAGTGGGTCAAGGAGAACATTGCGGCTTTCGGAGGCAACCCAAACAAGATTACCGTCTACGGCGAGTCGGCAGGCGCAATCTCTACCGGCATCCACCTGCTCGACAAAGGCAACGAGGCCCTCTTCCAGGGTGCCATCATGCAGTCGGGTTCGGCCAATACACTGCCGATGCCGCGCACAGAGGCATGGCAAGAGCCATACGACGACTTTGTCCGGCTTGCGGGCTGTGGGGGCGTGTCCGACAGCCTTGGCTGCCTCAAGAGCCTCTCGGCTGCCAAGATGCTTGCTACCTCGCTTGCCCTGAGCCTCGACAAGAAGTATTCTCCCGGACTCATATCCCTTGTGTGGCGCCCAACAATCGACGGCGAGATTGTCCCCGACTCTCCGTGCAAGCTCATAGCCGCTGGCAAGACGGCCAACATTCCCTTCATCACCGGCACGAACAAGGACGAGGGAACACTCTTCGTCGACTGGTTCATCAAGAGCCAGGACGATATCCCAGCCACCGTGAACCGCGTGTACCCTGCTCCGCTCCCGGCAGCCTTGTGGCCCAGAGTATTTGCGCAGTACCCGAACGACCCCGCCCTGGGTTCGCCCTTCAACACTGGCACCAACACGTTTGGCCTCTCGGCCGCGTACAAGCAAATGGCCGCCATTGCCACCGACGGCCTCTTTGTCGCTCGCCGCCGCTGGACGCTCCGCAACCACAACCAGCACAACTCGGCCAAGAGCTGGGCGTACGAGTTCGAAGGCCCGACGCCAATCGTCCCGGCGTTCCTCGGCACCATGCACGCCACGGATATCCCATACACGTACGGCATCGTGACGCCGTGGCTCTTCATCGCCGGCTGGCGGGCCCGCGACCAGACAATGTCGCAGCAGATGATAGAATACTGGTAAGCACTTGCTTAAAGTCATTCCTGACGCCGCAGGCTCAACTTTGCCTACAACCAGGACCCCAACAGCGCGGGCTTGCCCAACTGGCCCTCGCACAGTTTCCCAGCCAACAAGAACTCGATGTACTTTAAGCCCGGCAGCGTCGGCCCTATCCAGGACGACTTCCGCGAGGACCGTATCGGCTTGTTCAACGCTCCGGATATCGCTGACATGATGTTCGCTTGAGCCATGTGGCAACGACAGACGAACAAGTGGTTTCTGTAGTATTGAACTGTAAATTGCGACGGTGCACTTGACGCGTCCCGGACTTGTCGCTCACATAGGCGACTCGGCTTATCCGGCCCAGATGCACCGCTTCAGCAGGAATGTTGGGTCTGAACAGCCATTGTTTGGCTCACAAGGCAGGGATAGATGCTTCACAAGTCACAGATGAAGGGCATTTTTCCGGATTTAAAGGGCATTTCCGGATTTCAAGGACTCTTGAGAATTATCAAACACCACAGAGTCTCCGGCACACAGTCAGACATTGTGACGCTCGAGCAGAGAAATCAGTTGCATTCTTTTGGTTGCGGAAAGGCATAAAAGGTATCGTATAGACATGATATTGGGAGGGGTGATGTGGAAAGAAATGCCGAGTGACGAGAGTAACTTGGGTTCCGTGACTGGGACTCTCTGGGTGAACTGGCTCACGACAACTGCTTTCATGACACGAGGTCTTTACCCCAATGCGACATGAATCCAGTGGTACGTTGGCCAGCTCAAACCATCGAGTCGTAGTGCGGCTTGGCAGGGTGCGAGGCGGAGACGTGAGTCATGTGGCTGTGGGCGCCCATGCTGTGGGCGTCTCCATCGTGGTCCTTGGGCTTGGTGAGGACGAGCTCGATGCCGGAACCGTTGGGGTGCGCGAAGGGGGTGGTGGCACCGCTGTTTACAGCCGTCTCGCCCACCCAGTGATGCACCTCCACTGTGCTGGGAGTTGCGGGAGGGTCGGACGAGTTGAGCGTCTTGGTAACGGGAAGAGAGGACGTGAGTGTCATCTCGCGCGAGCCGGGGGGCGAGTCTGCGTCCTTGTTGCCGCGCAGCATGTTCCAGCCGCGATAAACCGCAACACCGAATGGGATCGTAATACCGTGAACGACAATCGAGGTCATGACCAGGAAGTAGACAACGGGGAGAACAACGCTGGGGGTTAGAGTTCCGCACGGGGACGATACTTACGCCATGAGGCGCTCGCGGCCTGCCTCGGGGATCTTCTCAAGCGAGACTTGAGTGTAAAAGACGGCACCAACACCGATAGGACCAAAGTAGCCGGCAAAAACAGCCTCGTTCCAGCCGCTGAGCGCGGGAATGAACTTGCTCTAAAGTATGGTTAAATAGAAGGAAAGAAACCTTCCCCCCGAGGTACTCACAAGCGCAATGACGGCGGGGATGCGGCGGAGGACCATGATCGTGATACCGAGGACAACAAGACGCCAGGGGGTGATTCCCCAAAAGTTGCCAAACTCGCTCCAGGGCATGACGGCACCGATAAAGAGGAAGACGCCCTGTGGACTGTTAAAAACGCCAGCATCGAGCCGCTCACCGTGTTCAAGATCGCATCCGTGACGTCCTGGAACTTGTCCTCTTCGTTCTTTACGCGGTAAAAGTCGTCCCAGTTAATCGAGCAGCCCATGGCAAAGCAGCAGAGAATGTCGTCCGAGCCGATAGAGCCAACCCATCCGAGAGTGAACAGCACGAGTGCCACACCGTACGAAAAGAATGCCTCGTGGTCCATCCACCTGTCCGTCAGTTTCAAACTCCACAGGCGACTGACTCCCTGTGGTGTGCGTAAACCAAAGCCTTGCGTCCAAGATAACCGACGATTCCGCCAATAACGCAGGAGAGGAGGATCTGGTAGAGGAGAATGTCGTAGAACCTAGTGTGAGCGCACTCTCTGAGCCTGAACGAACCAAGCGCCGATGGCTGCACCAAGCGAGTCAAAGGAATGACCAGCCTCCTTGGTAAACATGATGTAGAGGGCCATGAACAGGAAGGGAAAGCCGAGACCGTCGTTGGCACCCGCCTCGGCGAGCAGCATGTTGCGGACCGACTTGGGTACGTATTTCTCAGCAAACGATCCTACACATTAGTCGGACATCTTCAGCTGCACCCACCCTTGCAAATAGAGTTGGAGAGGACGGGATCGGTGGGGGTGACACACGAGCCGATGATGAGGGCCTCGAGATAGGTGAGGCCCGGGATGAGACCCCAGATGAGGAGCGCACTGACGAACCAGGCGCAAGTCATGACGGGGAAAAGAAGGGTACAGAGCGAAAGCCATTCGACCTGCATGTACTTTTTGGGCAGCGCGGCACCGGTGAGGAACACTTGGACACCGATGATGATGCGGCTGATCTGGAAGGTGAGGTAGTTTAGGGAATGGTGGTCGCCGCCGACCCAGTCGATGGGACTGAAAATGTTGGCGCCGAGTGGACCAAAGGCGATACCAGCAAGAAACGCGATGAGCGCCTCGGCTAATGTCAGCCACTGACCGCGGGTGTTGACGTACACATATAGTACCGGTCCTTGAGGACATAGGAGATGAGGCCAACAAAGACCATGTATCCGCCGGCAACGGCAATCGAGCTAGAGGTAGCGGAAATGTCGGTGTGAACCATGATGGAAACGGGTGTCAGGCAGCACCGAAAGGCGAATGTTATTCAACGGGAGCAAGCGCCAACGTAAGGCGGAGGTGTAGAGTAGCGATGGAGGAAGTGTCCAGAGAGGAGACTACCATTCGTGGGTGGAAGAGCCAGAGACAAGGGGGAGAGGAAGCGCTTGCGCGACCGAGCAAGTGAGCAAAGAAGAACAGAGAGTGGTTGGGGTGTATACGCCTCTGAACCGGCAAACGACGCCGAGGGTTTTATTCGATTCTGTTCATGGTGTCGGGCTCGACTGGGTGTCTCCCCGTTGGGTTGGGGGAGTGGGGGACAGTACGATCAGTGCATCGACACAACTACCTCTTTGTTTCGCCTCGGTGAGGCACTGTGCTCAAGGTGTCGTTGGCTTCCCCTTTTGCTCATGGATGGCCTGGCTCGACCCCCCTATTGTGTCTGTGGCAGCGAGTGTCTGCCGCCAAAATCCGACCGACCGGTGGGCGCGTTCAGGCAGCAGAAACACATTAGTCGGTAAGCACACTCTGAGAGTTAATTTGGTATACTCTTCATCTTGGCCGTTTGGTGATAAGGCGGAATTGCAATGGACCTTTCGGCGCCGCGCCAAGCCTTGCCAAGCCGCAGCGAGTGAGGGTCCGAGAGTGGTCCGAGAGGCCAGGGAAGGGCCGGATATGCCACTGGACGTAGTTTCGAGCGGGGTAGTGTTGTACGCAAGGAACGAGCGCGTAGGCTCTACTTTGAAGCAGACGAGACGACGCATGAGGCTTCTCCAGGTCTGATCAAGTCGGCGATCAAGAATTGATCGCAACGGAGAGGTGGGAATTGATCGCAACTCTTCTTGCTATCAGACTGTTCTACTGGGCAGAGATAGACCCACAAACTTGACGCCACACCCATCTTCTGAAACGGCGGATATACAAACTGCACATGCAGCAATGCCAAGCGCATGCAAGGTTGACGAGTGACGGTTTGTGTTTGTGGCGCGGCTCGGCTCTCTGTATCGTGTCGACACTAGCAGGAGGGGCAATCGCGCCACACACAAAGACAGTCTGTGCCCGCGCTCTTGACCTTCTTGGAAGCGATGCAAGGCCATGGGGTCCCCAACTGCAGCGTCCACTTGACCTCCTGTGCCAGCTCCCGATGACTGAAGGCTGCGCCAAGAGTCCGTCGACTCTGACGCACAGACTTTTCCGCACCTTCAGGCCCGGGAGAGCCAATGACTAGTGGATAGATTGCTGTCAGGCGGCTGTCACGATACCACGGATTTATCGGTTGGGCGCCCCATGGGCGGCCTGCTCCGTTCCACAGAAAGTCCTTGGCAGCGTCAAGAATGAGCTCAGAGCGTGTTGCCAAGTCGCTGCATGCGCCATGCGCCATGGGCCTGGCCACAGTCCACCGAGCGCCTCCACAGTGCGGCGGTCTCGAACAAACCAGCACGAGTCCGGCGCCGACCCAACCGCCAGCTGCGACGCTGAATCGCGACGAGTTAGGTTCGTCTCGAGCAACGTTCACCGGGAATGCAGCTGCGGGTAGGAGCGCGCGGAAGAGCTCACGTCATGAAGATTGTGCAGCTGCTCGGGGCGCCGATGCTCGCCCTGCCCCACGTGAATATGGTGGCCCCGTGGCCCTGTGCGCGACGGACTCCTGGAATGCTCGTGCGTTTGGAGGTCAGAGGGAGGGTTTCAGTCGGCACAACGACAGGACAGGCTTGGCACATCCACGGGTCTGTGCTGTGGCATCCTTTTTACCCCAGAGACGAGCAACAAGGACTCTGAATTGGGCATAGCGACTCTTGGCAGTAGCGAGGGTTTCGGGGGCGACCGAGGTGTGACCATGCAGCAGACAAAGAACAGGTGAACAGTCGAGGCCAGCGGGGCCGGAACATCTCATCAGAGCAGAATGTCATCGTCAGAACTTCAAGCCGTGGTACCACAATGGGCCAGGTATCGCATCAAGAATCACGCGGTTCATCTCGAGCAGCTAGCACGGCTGCTGATTAGGAATTAGTCTAGATGATCGTGTCGTGTATGTCGTCGTGAGGAACATCGTAAGTGGCTCTTTGGCCAGATCCCAGTTTTTTCCACTGCATGGAAGACGGCCTGGTACCGAGGCTTAATAGGCGTCGTTGTGGTGGGGGACGCCCTGCACGACGCGAGGGTACTGCTGGCGGATGAGCTCGAACAGGGCGGGCGCGCGCTGGGCGAGGATCATGSKSTKMTCRCCAAGGCCGACGAAGATGGTCGAGACTCCGGCGTCAATCGCGCGGCCAATCGTGAGCGAGAGGTTGATGCCGATGAGGAAAGCGAACAGCATGACCGGCGCCGTGTACTGTCCCTTTGCGTTGTATGACGGCTCTGTGTCTGGCGGTCAGCTTTGGGATGTACTGCTAGCTTTGTACTCACACCTCAGGTAGACATAGGCGAACAGGCCGCAGAGGAAGCCGTTCAGATACGCGCCCCACATGATGACGACACCAACAAGCGAGTCGTTGGCAAGGGCGTCGATTCCGCGATTCTTGAGGAGCGTCCAGGTGTCCTTGGCGGCGGGAATGTACGCCTTGCCGTAGAGGGCGATCTCAATGTAGGCATCTGGAGGTCAGCACAATCTGGAAATGGTTCTGCGGGACTTACACTTGTTGAACCACTCGAGCATGCCACGGATACATCCGAGACAGCAGACGGCGCAGCAAGCAAGGATCTGACCGACGGCCGAGCCCTCCTGGGCCTGAGCATTCTGGACGCCGCGGAGAATGGTCTGCAGAGTCTCGAGAATGGCGACGATCAGCGAGCCAAACGCGATCGAGCCGAGCGACAGGGTCGACGCACGGCCAAACGCCTTGACGGTCGCGTTCTTGGGAAGACCGGTGCCGTCGTGCATGCGAGGGCCGTAGTAGTACCAGCCGCCAAAGATGCCGCCAGCGAGGGTGCAGAGCACAATGTTCGCAACCACCTGGGTCGTCCAGTAGAACGAGAAGGTGACGTACACCACCAGACCGGCAACCTTGCCGGAACCGCAGGTGGCGGCTGGGCATGCTGGGCGGGTCAGTACGCGGGTCAGGTCAAGTGAGGGTAGACGCGGAGGGTATGCTTACAGGGTGTGCCAGGAGTCCACTTTTCGTAGATGGCGATGACGGTGAACGCATACCAGGCGGAGATGGCAGTCTGGACGAGGAGACCGATGATGACGACGAGGTAGACGCTGGGGTGGTGCTTGGTAATGTCGATGGTCGTCTGGAGGAAAAGCTTGGCGAGCGGGATGCGGCTGCGCATGAAAAAGTACGAGATGATCGAGAACAGGGCAATGACCGCAAAGATGATCGCGCCGGACCAGTCTGAACGATTAGCAACAGCCTCGCGATGGGCAGAGAAGATCGCGACTCACACTTCTGGATAAAATACCAGATACAGATTCCGATGTTGAGGATTACAGTGAGAGCGAGCGAGATTTCGAGAATGACCTTTGCGAACGCGCGAACCATGCCGAGCCAGACGACGGCGATGGCGAGCGCCAGTCCGCAGCAGCAGAGGAGGAGGTAGACGGTGTGACTGTAGAACGCGTTAATGACGTGACACTCCCCGGTTCCCCGTTGAAACACGCGGGTCATCCGTTGTCGTCTCTCGACGGGGCTGTCGTTGCTTGTTCAACTTACTAGTCCAGAGTCACCGAAGTGCCAGTGTTTCCAGAGCCCATGCCGCCGCCGAGTCCGCCCTGCTTTACAAACTCGCGGATGGCGATGCCGGAGACGACGCCCCAGCCAGCGAGGTTGGCGATGAACAGAAACAGGAAGATCGGGTCGCGGAGCTTGCTCTTGGGGTTGAAGCGCGCGCCGGTCTCCTCGGTCTGGTGCGAAAACGGTGCGGTGTCACCCCACTTCTGGTCGCCGCCGTACTCGGCGTTCATCGGCGTGTTGCTGTGCTGAGGGCCGGAAGGAGGGGGGTAGGAGGGGCTCTCGTACGGCGACGACGCCTTCATCGAGTACTGCTCGACGGCTGGCGGCGGTCCGTTCGGAGATTGGTAGTATTGCTGAGCCGCCATGGTGGTGGTGGTGGTGGTCCGGGGGTGTTGTTGTGAAGAACGATAAACAGAGAGAAAGAAAGAAACAACAAGAGGAAGAAAAGTTAAGGTGGTGGTGGTGCAAACGGCCAAGCGCGGAATGGCATAGCGGCGCGTGAAAATGCTGGCAATGACGGTCCAGGGAAAGGTGCCACTCGCAAAGTGACGTGAAAGGAAAGCCGTCCATCTTCCTTCACACCTCCCTCCTCCCCTCCTCCTCCTCCTCTGCCTGGAAGCATCCCGAAACACGTGAAACACAAACAACAAAGCCGCCAGAGCATCAGAGCCCGGGAGGGGAGAAGCAAGCAAGGGAGGGAGGGAGGGTGAATGAATTGGAGTGACGGCATGGCTCAATCTAAAACCCTGGCGCTGCCAATGCCGTCAGAGGCGGACCTGGAGGAAGAGCCACAGCCAAGGTCGATCACATCCCCCCCCCGGCCCTCGCTCTCTCTCACCCCTTTCACTCTTGATCTATCTATAAACCACCCACCTATCATGCCCCGCTCACTGGCGACTTGGACTGCTCACCAACACGCACACTACTGACATTCTCATCACCCCGAATAGAACACTTTGGCACAAGACTGGCCGACTGAAACAGCACAGAGCCGTGCGACCTGTAACATGCAGCTCACTTGTGACATGCAAGGTACCCATACTACTGATCTACGTGCTCCACCATGCTGATTATAGCGTCTACCATCCCTCGTCGTCACCTCCGTCACCTCCGTCGTCGCCGCCGCCGTACTGCCGTCAGCTGTAGAGTCGCGTACGCAGCTCACGTTTCCGTTCTCGTCGGGGTAGTTTCCGTACTCGTCGGGGTAGTTTCCGTTGTGGTCCGGGTAGTTGCCATTGTCATCCGGGTAGCGGCCCTGGTCGTCGGGGTAGCGGCCTGCGGTGTCAGCGGTGCCATTCGGTCGCTTGCTTGGGAGGAGCTGGCCGCCATCATGCATGCCCTGCACGCCCCCCCCCCGCGTGCACACAACCGTATACGTTGCACCCCTCGGTGTAGCCGACCCGTCCTTCTCCGGCCCATGGCCCCCTACCTCCGCCTACAACCTCCATTCACGTCTAGAGCTGGGTGTGCATGCACTCACCGTTGTCGTCGGGGTAGTTGCCGTTGTGGTCAGGATAGTTTCCGTTGTCGTCGGGGTAGCGGCCCTGGTCGTCGGGATAGCGGCCTGCCACCGTCAGCTCGATCTCCGCACTTGGTCCTCCGCCTCAAGCTCACCATTGTCGTCGGGGTAGAAACCGTTGGCATCGGGGCCGCCGGCGCCGCCGTCGCGGGTGCCGTCGTCGGGCTTGGGCTCGTCTCCGGGACCGGGAGGAGGGGGGCCCTGCTGGTTCATGGCCTGGCCGTTCTGGTCCTGGTTCTGGTTCTGGTTCTGCTGCTCGTCGTCATCGTCCTGGTTGAGCGCGTACACGCCGGCGCCGACGAGGGCGGCAGCACCGAGACCGGCAGCCGCACCGACGGCGACCTTCTTGCCGGTGGACCACTCCTGCTTCTGCTGTCCCTGCTGAACAATGACCTGCTGGGGCTGGCCGTACTGCTGGGGGTAGCCCTGCTGCTGGTACTGCTGGCCCTGGTACTGCTGGGGGTAGCCGCCCTGCTGGGGGTATCCGCCGTACTGCTGAGGAGGCTGGCCGTACTGCTGCTGCGGGTGGCCGTACTGCTGCTGGCCATACTGCTGCTGGGGCTGGCCGTACTGCTGAGGCTGGCCATAGCCCTGCTGAGGGTAGCCCTGCTGCTGCTGGGGGTAGCCGTACTGCTGCTGGGGAGGAGGCTGCTGGTACTGGACCTGCTGGTTGCCTGCTCGTCAGCCCCACCATGCCTGCCAGGCACGTACGGTTCTCCTCCTCGCGGTCCTTCTTCAGAAAGTCGAAAAAGCCCATTGTTTCAGTGTTTGTTGACAAGAGTAGAGAACTGCACTCGACGTTCACGTTAGCTATAAGCACTCGGCGAACGTGGAGGACCGACTCGCTGACAGGCATCAATCACTGGTCACGGTGCACGCTCGGACCGCGTGGCCGAGGGTACGCTGCCGCCTCGGACATGACAGTGGTGCGAACCGCGCGATTTGTCGCCATTGGGCGGGCCGCTCTAGGGGGCCGCCATACGCCACGAGCACGTTTGATGCACCAGATTTCGTCTCTCGACCACCTCCCCAGCCGCCGTTGGCCGAGGTACGCTCAGGACGCCCGAACCCGCCAAGCCTGCACTGTCCACTTCCGGGAGCGGCTCTCCAGCTGCGTGTCTGGCGGCGTGCAGGCTCCCGCCACCACCACGGTCCATCCACGCTGGAGCCACTTGCGGTCAAATCTTGGCGCCCCACCAAAGTGACTGCCGCGAGGTCGTCGCATGTCCGGGCCATTTGGTGCTGATGACTGTTACAGTCCCGGTCAGCTGGCATGGTGCTTCTGGCGCGTACATAGTCTGGGCGGTAGCGCGAAGACTCCCTATCTCCGCGGTCTTCCACTTCAAGGCGTGCGTTCCTTTTGATCCTGCTTACGTAGGCCGCAGCTGGTACCAAACAGAGCTGGGACGACGACCGTCACGGCCAGCCCTTCGCCGAGCAGACCCTGTCGGCGGCCCCACTCGTAGGTTGGTGGGTAGCTCCTGACGAACATCCCAGGAGCGAATCGCTGCTCGAGAGCTGGGTGCGGGATCGCGCGTCCACCACGGAGCCCCAGCACCAGTCCCCCCGCTACATTGTCGGGCAGTTGGTTCCATGGACCTGCCAAGGAGAGCTCGACTGCGGAAACGCCAAACGCCTGAGACCTGTGCAGCTGGCGTACAGACATGTAACAAGCACCAGTGCCACGCGATGGATCTACTGCCGAGCTGCCGAGGGTTAATTCACCGACAGAGATAGATCGGCTTCACTCGAGATCTCCCTTCGATCCCGATCCCTCCACTGATATGCACCCGAGTCACATGCATGCGGAAACAGGATGGTGACGTACTGTGCAATAAGACCCCCCTCATTCCGTCCACCGCCCATACAGCAAGAAGGGACTCGTCGGCCGAAGAGATCTCGACCTCGGCGCACACTTGCTCCTCACCAAAGAGTGATGACCTACGGACCGAGATCACTACCTACTCGTCATCTCTGGAGCTCTGGAAGAACCAACGCACACGACATGTGTTGTCTCAGTGCCGCTGCCGCACTCGTTCTCTCTCCAGGTGCCCCCCTCCTCCGCCACGCGGACCAGGTTGAACGCTGCAACCGCAAGAACTTAGCCTGCTGACTGTCGTCGTCGGCGCCGCCCCTCATACTCTCCGTCGCTGGATGTTGCAACGAGGCTTCGTTGCAACAAGACTTCGTGGCCAAGCTGGTTAAGGCGTCCGACTGTTACGTTTCCACTCGCAGCGGTCATCGGGAGATCGACAGTTCAAACCTGTCCGAGGTCGTTTTTGCATCTGCCTCCCAGGTCGCCCGAGTGTCACTGTTCCCCAGCAACACTACACTGCTCCGAGCTGTGGCATGTGTGACGCACAAACATGCTCAACCATGCTACTCACCGTCCATCAAGACTTGTGGGCAGCTGTCGCCGTTACTCGTTCCACTGTGCCGGCCGCAGTGATCACGGTGGTGATGAGAAGAAGAGAGAGGACGAAAGGAAGGACGAGCGGCAAGTGGAGGAATAGGACGGCATGTCATGGGCCTTATGAGGGCAGCGCATTGCCCAGACCGGTCGATGCAGAGGGGAGCAGGGCCTGAAAGTGGCCTGTACGAGAGCTGCACCCACGTTGGAGGCCTCTGCATGGTTCTGAGACAGCGACAAGACCTCCCCCTTCTGCCGTTGGTAAACGGCTGCTCGCCATCGCACATCCGATGCGGGTCGGGCGACCGCCGGCACCCGCTACCGCGCGCTACCAAACGCGAGGCTCGTGTCGTTTCTCTCTGTGCCAGTCGTCGCCACCCATCTCGCTACCCATGGCGCCAACAATGGCAGCCACGGTGCGAGCGGCCCCCCATCTCGATAAGGACGCCGTGGCTGGTTGGACAGCCGGCTGCCCTCTGCGTGGCGAGCCCCCTACTATTCCCAAGATGGCAGCGAGGTCTGTCTTGCTGCCCAAGCTCTAAACAACAGGGGGACGCTAGCAGCGCACGCATGGGATGTATCGACGACCATTGGGCAAGAGCAACGTGCACTGCCATCTGCGCTCGAGACACGCTTGCACGCAACGTCCTGCCACCTGGTCCGCGCGTGAGCCACTGCCAGCCCCGGCATCAACAGATGGGGAGATCCACGTCCCGAGCGGCCTCCGCTTCGCCCCGGCGCGCATTGTTGTGTTCATTGTTCTGCAGCCAAGAGCTTGGGCACTCTGCACCCGCTACGCATGGCACTACGGGTCATATGAAACAGACGCCCGCAGTTGTAGGTACTGCAGACGAGTGCTGCAGGCGGGTAAGCCTCTCTCTGCCACCGTGCGCATCCGTGCACCACACCGTGCGCACTGCGCGCCCCACCCTCCCCCGCCCGAGCAGTCTGAGAACGACCGTGCGCATGCCCCGAGCATCATCGCAACCGTGCACGTCCCCAAAGCTGCACCAGAGTTGCAGCGGCAATAGAGCAACGCAGACGAGAGAACAGAAGAAGAAAAAAACTTTCTCAAGTGGCACGCGCTCCTTCTTATTGACCTCGGTGCGCGATTCTCGTCTCGTTCTTCCCCAGAACACCACTCTCTCTACCCTCTCCGCTCCTTCCCCCCGACTTCCCTCCCGTCGCCCACAATGGCGCCCCCGACAAAGAACCAGCTTACAAGCCAGATCCGCAACGAGAAGGCCGAGACCCGCCGGTTGCGCGCCGCTCTGACTGTTGCCGAGGACGAGCTCGTGCTCGTCAAGACCGAGCTCGAGGCCGCCAAGGCCGAGAAGGCCGTCGACACTACCGCCGTCAGCCGGTACACTGATGTTTCCGACAGCCTCTCCAAGGCCAACACCCGCATCCACATTCTCGAGAACTCGGTTGCGGTCCGCACCGAGGAGCGCGACAACGCCATCGCCGCCACGGACAAGGCGAACAAGCACCTCCAGGAGTTTGGTGCTGCCATCTCCAAACTGGAGAACTCGCTTGTTGGACGCACCAACGAGCTCACAACGGAGAGGTCTCGCGCGGACCAGGCCGAGGCCAAGCTGGCCGAGCTTGAGGTGAGCCGAGCCCGCTCCGAGGAGACACAATGTCTAACTTCCTAGGCCCAGTTCGCCCAGCTCTCTGCCCAGGCGGCCGCCGACGCCACCGCCCTCTTCCACTCCAACGCCCTTGCGGCCTCGCAGGTTGCCCGCGTGATTGACGCTGAGACAAAGTGCACCGCCGCGACCGACGGCCTTCGGGCCGCCAACGCCTGGATTGAGACTCTCCAGTCCACGGTTGCCAGCGACGCCACGATTCTCCTCGATGCCCACGCCATGATCGACAACCTCGAGTCGCAGGTCAAGGCCGACAAGGTCAAGCTCGAGCGCCTCGACGCCCGCCTCCACCGCCTCGAGGAGCAGACTCAGGCCGCCGACATCCGTGCGTCGTCGGCCGAGAGCCGCCTCAAGGGCGCCGAGTCGTGGATCGAGATCCTCCAGGGCAACGCCCAGAACGACTCCAAGGCCCTTTCGACTGCCCACGCCGACCTGACCCGTCTCGAGGCGTCTGTTTCTGCTGGTGCTTCCGAGATCAGCGACCTCCGTCGCCAGATCGGCGAGCTCGAGTCTGTCGTCGAGGCCACCGAGGAGGAGCTCGAGGACTCTTGTGCCGCGGCCGACACTCTCAAGCACACAGTCTCGGAGCTGCAGGCCCACGCCTCGGAGCTTGTCGAGCTTCTCCAGGTGAGAATCAGTATGGCTCTGTGTCTGACCGCAGCGCCGCACGTCTCGGGCTGGCACCCCTCGGTCTGGCACTCCCCGCCCCGCCACGCCCACCTCGCTTGGCCGTGGTGGCGCCGGCCGTCCTGCCACCCCTACCTTTTCCACTCCGCGCCGCTTTGCCAGCCTCCCCGTCTTCTCGCCCGACTCGGCCTCGGCCGCCGAGCGGCCCGTCTCGACGCTGACGGGTCTCCCGACGCCGCCGATCCACTCGAATGACAAGTTTGCCGACTCGACCAACGTGCTCGACGCAATGTTCAAGGACGCCGGCATCGTCACCCCGCCCAGCAAGCTGTCAAAGTCGCTCCCGCTCGAGTCGCCAGTGTCCGCCCAGACCGGCCTCCCCAAGGGCCCCGCCACCATCCTGTTCCCTGAGATTGCCGCAAAGAACCAAAAGGTCGTCCCCATCGCCGCCCCCGTCACTATCGAGGCGCTCCTCGACAAGGCTGCGCCCACCGCCGTTCCCACCGCCGTTCCCACCCCCGCCCCCACTCCCTCCGCCCCCGTCCCCGTCGCCGTCGTCCCGTTGAAGGAGGCCCCCAAGGCCACCCCCGCCCCTAAGGCTGCCGCTGCCGCTGCCGCCGCCCCCGGCTGCGACTGCTGCTCGCTCCCCGCTTCCGCCCGCGCCCAGGCCTTTGCGCCCGCCAAGGCCAACCCCAACGCCACTGTCCGCCCCGCCCCGCTCCCCAAGCTCCACTCGGCCACACATGCCGGCTGCGTCGCGTGCTGCACCGACGGCGCCGCGCCGATCACCGCATAGGCGAGCCGCGCCGGTGAAAAGACTAGGTAGTCCATCCTCATTTCATATGGTGTGTGTATGCATCGGGTCCCATGGCACTCCCGTGGGCCCCTCATGTTGTTCGACCGCGGGCGAGTGCCATCGTGCCTACTCTGTCGCGTCGTTTCATGGTTCAGCCGACGGAGGACGCGTGTCGTCCTGTCGTCGAGACGCTCCCAGGACTTGTTTTGTTTGGCGGCGAGTAAACACGACGCGACACGAGCTACTCGTGCCAGGCGCACAAGCTCTGCGCTGTAGTCCTGTGCATCACTTTACTCCCTAGGTGCTAGTTACAGCAGGACACCTTAACAGCATCCTGCTTGCTCTCCCCCGGGACCCTGCGGCAGAAGCACGAGCTCTCGACCTTGATGTCCGCGACGGCGAGCGCGAGCGTGAGCTGGGGCTTGAGGAGGCGTGCCTCGGACTCGCGGCCGAGGCGGACGAGGCACTCGTGGTATCCGTGCAGCGCCCAGACGTTGTTGGGGTGCTGGCACGCGCGGGGGAGCGAGTCGAGGAATCCGAGGTCCTCGGCGTACGCCTTTGCCGCCTCGTCGACGTTGCCCTGCTCGAGCTGCAGCGCCGCGTACGCGTGGCGCGGCGGCTGCATCCAGCCCCACGGCTCGGCGTACACGAGGTTGTCGTTGCGCTTGATCGACTCGCGGAGCGCGTCAAACGCCAGCTCGTAGTTGCCCCGGCGGTACTCGAGCTCGCCGGTCAGCATCGACTCGGCCACGTCGAGCACGTCCTTCCACGAGTTTGGGAACGCGTGCCGCGAGGGCACAATCTTGGTGCGCGCGTCGCGGAAGAGCTCGCGCTCCTTGAGCGCATTGTCCACGTCGCCGAGCACCGCGTGCGCGACGCCGCGCGCGTAGTGGAGCACCGCCGTCGTGACGCAGTAGAACGCGCGGTCCTCGGGGAACGGCAGCGCGAGGATCTCGTCCCACTTGCCAAAGCGCACGAGCACGTGCGGGCGGAACGTGTTAAAGCCCTCCATCCAGTCGATCATTGGCGGCGACTCGATGCGGAACATTTCGTCCGTGAGGCCCGCCTCCATGCGCTCGAGCGTGTCGATCGCAATCTCATACTGGCCGTTGAACATTGCCGCGTAAATGGGGAACGTGTAGTTGTGGAGACGGTAAAAGATGTAAAAGTCGGTCGCCGAGCCGTGCTTGACGTACAGCTCGTCGCCGCGGATCGCCTCGAGGTTGATGTCGATGCAGCGGCGGTAGTCGCCGATGAGCAGGTCAATGTGGCCGGGCATGTGGTTGAGGTGGCCCGCGTCGGGGATGAGGTTGCGCAGGTGGTCGCCCGGCGTGACGGCCGCCTCGGGGTGGGGGCTCAGTTCCATCAGATGAATGTAAAAGTGGAGGACGCCGGGGTGCTTGTGCGAGGCGGGGTTGGCGAGCGCCTTGTCGAGCACCTGCTTGATGATTGTGGTTTGCGAGTCCTCGCGCGGCGCGCCCGTGTGCAGGTCCCACAGCTGCCACGGCGCAATGTCCATGAGCGAATCGGCATACAGAGTGGCGACGTTCAGGTCGTCGGGGTACGCGGCGTACACCTTCTCCATCGCGTCGGCGTACGCGCGGCTCCATACCTTGAAGTTGTTGTCGCGGTCGACGGGGTAGCGCGCGACGATGGCGGCGATGAGCGCGGCCTCGAGGCGATCCGTGGCGAGCGACTGCGCCTTGGCTCCGGCGACCTGACACGTGTCGAGCGAGCGCTTGAGGTCCTCCTTGTCAAACAAAGCCCACTCCTTGTTGTAGTTTGGGCCCAGCGCGTAGGCAATACCCCAGTACGCCATGGCACATCCTGGGTCGCAAGCGACAGCATACTTGAAGCAGCGGACTGCCTCCTCGTGGTGAAAGCCGTAGGACCAGGTGAGGCCGCGGTCAAACCACGCCTGGCAATCTGGCGAGTCGGTGGTGACTTTCCAGCCAAACCCTCCGAGGTTGTAGGGGTAGTTGTTGATGTCTGGGGGGGTGAGGGCGAGGTCTGCGGCCGAGGCAGTCATCGTGGGTGGAGATGTTGGGGTGGTGGGAAGAAGCAAAGGCGGGGAGTGGGCCGACTATTTGTGGTGGACTGGGAGGGAGGTGGAGGAGGTGGAGGTACGGCCTGGATGGGTCACGTGCAGCTCGTACGCCGCCGCAATCTCATTTCCGAACAGCATCTGGGTGAGACATGTCTGGAATTTCCAACCACCAGATCCAGGACGACGACGGCGGCGGCGGCGGCGGCGACAGAGCCCAGGCCCGTGCACAGCTCTGCGGGCACCACGGGCTGTTCCACAGCTCCACAGATCCACCACTGCTATAGTTCACATTCCAGACGGCGTCGAGAGACAAAATGAGGTATGGAGACATTTCATCTGGTGAGTCAAGGCTACAAAGGGGGCGGTGACCGCGCGGGATCACTCGTCGGCCGCCTCCTGGTCGTCCCGGTGGGCGAGTGCCACGAGCTCGAGGTAGCTGTCAGCAAACGCCTTCCAGTCTTGAATGACAGTGGAAGCGCCAGCGTCCATCAGCACCTGGGACATTGCCTCCCGCTCGTCGGGGGAAGAGTACGCGCCGACGTAGCCGTACGTCTTGATGCCGGCGCGGACCGCAGAGAGGGTGCCGCTGCGCGAGTCCTCAATCGCGATGCACTCGTCTGCGCGTTTGCCGAGCTCTTTGAGGGCGTGGAGGTAGATTGCCGGGTCGGGCTTGCTGGTCGGCACCGCGAGCGAGGTCGCAGCAGAGTACACGCGGGGGCCAAAGTACTTTGCCTGGCCCGTCTTGTCGAGGCAGACCTGCACTCGGCGCAGCGCCGACGACGACACGACGGCGTACGTAAAGTGGTCCTTTAGCTTGTCGAGAGCGTAGTCGACGTTGGGGCACGGCTCGAGATGCTGCTGCAGCCTGCTAATGACAATGTCCTCCTCGCGCCCAACGTACGTGTCCATCTGCTCCGGCGTGATCGCGACATTGTGCTCTTTGGCGACGGTGGTGAGCATGCCGCGAAAGTTCTGGCCGACATAGTCGCGCTGGAGCGACTCGCCGGTAAACGGTCCGAGGGGAATGTTGAGCGATTTCATAATCTCGTTGACGAGCTCGGCGCAGCCCTCGAATGCGACCTGCTCCGAGAGGACGAGGGTGTTGTCGCAGTCAAAGAGGATGGTGTTGACGGTCATGGCGACGACTTGCGTGAGTGAGAGAGAGAGAGCAATGGCAACAAGAGACGCGACGACGCGACAAAGACGACGATGAAACACGCAATGGACGCTGGCTATGACGTCACATGTTAACGCCGCCTATCACGCCATCCATCAGCCGTCGACGACAAGGCCTCTTTTGATCGCGAGCAACCATCTGTACATATCACCACTACCTCCTCCCATGGCCCCACCTCTCCGGCCCCAAGGCTACTACTCCCACCTTACCCGCCACCTCTCCACAATGGCAGCCGCAAATGCCCGCCCCGATCTCTCGCACCACCTCACCGCTGCCATCAAGGCCCAGCAGCCCAGTCCCATGAAGGCATTCGCAAAGCTTGTCGGCGACCGCAAGCTGCTCTCCCTCGCAGGCGGAATGCCTCACCGTGAGGTACCCCTCGCTCTTCGAACGCGCTAACCTCGCAGCCTCATTGTTTCCCCTGCAGCACGCCACCTTTACGCTCCCGGCGTACTCGTCTCTGACCGGCGACGTCTCGGCGTGGAAGGATGGGCGCGCGGCGACGGACATTGCCCACCTGAAGAAGACTGGCCCAGGGACCGAGGCCGACCCGGCTGGCATCCTCGACCTGAACGACGTCCTCCAGTACGGCCTATTTGTCGGCTACCCGGAGCTCACCAAGAAGCTCGCGCAGCTCAACGCGCTGCTGCACGGCGACCCGCAGGGCACAGACGTCTACGTCTCGCTCGGCAACACGGACGGCGTCAACAAGGTGTTTACGCTGTTTGTCGAGCCGGGCGACACGGTGCTCGCCGAGGAGTTTTCGTTTGTCAACAGCCTCAACGCCGCGCGCGCCAGGGGCGCAAACATCTTCCCCGTAAAGGTCGACGACAAGGGCATTATCCCGGACGAGCTCGACCGCGTGCTCTCTGAATGGCAGGGCAAGAAGCCGCGCCTGCTGTACACCATCCCCTGCGGGCAGAACCCGACCGGCACCGTCCTCCCGAATGCGCGCTACGATGCCATCTATGCGCTGGCCCAGAAGCACGATCTGCTCATGTGAGTTGATTCGGCTGTTATATCTAACTCTCAGCATCGAGGACGACCCGTACTTTGCGCTGCAGTACCGCGAGTACCAGGACCCGCGCCCCGTGCCCGGCCTCCCTCCCCCACCCGCGTCGCCGGCACACGAAGACCTCGCGGCGCTAAGCGGAACGTTGAACGCGTACGCGGGCATCCGCAGCTATCTGTCGCGCGACGCCGACGGGCGCGTGTTGCGCATCGACACGTTCTCCAAGCTGTTCGGGCCCGGCGTGCGCCTCGGCTGGGTGACGGCCAGCCCGCTGTTTGTTGAAAAGCTCATCCGCACCGGCGAGACATCCACGCAAGTGCCGAGCAACGTCTCGCAGGCGCTTCTGGCCAGCTACCTCTCCGACGACCACTGGGGGCTCGGCGGCTGGCTCCGCTGGACGTGGGCCGTGCGCAAAGAGTACGAGCGGAAGCGCGACTTTTTCCTAGATGCGTTTGGCAAGCACGTAGACGGCACACTCGCGAGCACGCGCCCGACGCTCGCGGGCATGTTCCAGTGGGTGCGCATCAGTGTCGACAAGCACCCGCGGTTCGAGCGGCGTGCCGACGGCACGACAAACACGCTGCAGCTCATCGACGAGCTGTCTGACGCGTTCATCGCGGCGGGCGTGCTCGCCATGCCGGGGCGCCTCTTCCATGTCGCCGTCCCCGGCGTAGACCAGACGGACCGCCTCAACTTTTTCCGCACAACGGTGAGTCGGCATCTGCGGAGCGGCATGGTGGTGCGGCTGGCTGACGGCAGTTTGCGGGAGAGACAGAGACGATCGAGCAGGCGCTCGCCGTGTTTGGCGCGACGCTCAGCGCCTTCTTCCGGTCCTAGGCCGGGTGTATGAATGTACTGCTCGTGGCACCGAGGGGCAGTCCACATCAAATGGTGGCTGCCGTTCCGACCTAGCAACGTGAGGAATCTGGCTCAATCTGGCGCGGACGGTCCTCGCATGTGCTGCCTAACGCCGCCTATCGCGCCGTTCAGTTCCACGAGCCTGGCACCGCGTAGATAGCCATCGACAGCTGATTCGCCTACCGGGCTGCTGCCTCACTGCTGCCCACTGACTTTCGGGCACTGCAGTTGGTCATGAACGCAGCGCCCAGCAGCCCCAGCGTTGCAGTGGGGCGTGGATGGAGGATGGTTGGCAGTTGAGGAGGCGAAAGAGCGCAGTTAAGAATAGAATCTGGGTCTCGCCACAGGCCCAGGCCCCACCCATGTCAGGTATCCTATCACAGAGCCACAACCAGTCAGCCCCACCCACGAGTATCGTCTCGCTACCGCCTGCATGCTCGCGACCGTTGCGAGCAGGCCGGGGCAGATAAGTGTGCATCGCCTCAAACCAACCGCAGCGTGCGCCGCTGCCGTGAGCGATATCTATMTCGKRTGCCGTCTTCTGCWWGAAWAMRMAMACMCCCGTTTCCCTGCAGCCAAGACGCCAGCTGTTTTGGCTCATCCCCCGCCGCGATTGGTGTTGCGCGTCGCTCGAGCCTCGCGCCATCCATTCAATGTCCGAGACCGTGGGCAGTGGCCGCGATAAGACCTGTACTAAGCGACCTGCTGCAGGCGATGCTGCCCAACACGGGCGAGAAGCGATATCTCGATATCGAGCAATCTCTGGGATGCACGATAGTCGGATAACGGAAAAAGAACGAGCCCCCGATAGGAAAATGGGTGAGGATTGGGCTGGAATTGCTCTGCAACTCGGACAAGGTGATAACGCCTACTGGTTGCGTTACTGGGCGAGGCGAGCGAGCGCGAGAGAGGAGACACTGACAAAGTCGGACGCGCTCTGCACTTTCAGTCTTGTACATATCTTCACCATTCTCTTGCTTTCGCTCAACACACCCTTGTTGTGAAGAAGAAGACGAAATCTTCCCCTACACCAGCCAACAGCAGCCTCCACCAGGCAGGCAGCCAGTCAGCCATCAGTAGTCAGCCAGCTCACACTCCCCCACCCACCCACCTACCCCTCTGCTTGTCTCGTCTCTGTGAGTTGGCGCACCCTACTTCCGCAGGCCTGCATGCTTACACCCAGCCCAGCCATCGACATGCAGACTTTCCCAATTTGTCCAGAAAACTCACTCCAGTCGTCCGACTGACCCACCCTCACCCTCACCCACCCCCACCCGCTCTCCAGCTCCCGCGCACCCATTACGCACGAGTGCGCTGTCATGCTGCTCCCGATGGCCAAGCGGCAGCGCGGTGGTCCGCCCCCCCTTTCCGAAACCAGCTGACCGCCAACTCTGCTCGCTCCCCGTCTCTCTGTCAATCACAACGCACAACTCCGCGCGCGCGAGTAAATCTTTCTAACTCCACTGATTGTCTTCTGCGCCGCCATTGGGTCAGACCCAGGCCTTGCCCTCCGATGCGTGTGTCCCAGGCTGGTCCGTGTGCGCTACGGGGCGGCCGGACTGCACAGGCCGTTGCATGCGCGAGCTGCGATTCGCGCGATGGGCGATAGGCGGCGCGCCATTCGCCGCTGACATGGCGCGCCAGAGGGCCAACCGCAGAGCGCGGATAACGCCCGAGTACCACTGCCCGTTGCTGTTGAACTTCTCACGCTTTGACTTGCTACCGAATCGGCGCACTGGGCCAGAGGGGAGGGTCGAGGCGCGCACGCAAGTGGCGGGGCGGGGCAGAGGGGCACCGAGGGGCGAAGCAAGCTACCACAACGCAACGGAACCCAACACAAGGCAGCGCGCACAGGTAAACGCAGGAACGAGAAAGCCTGCCTGAGGAGGGTGGAATGCACGAGGCCAACGACGTTGTGCAAGCCGGCATTGTGCAGGAGGACACTCCCGGACGGCCCTGGCATGCGCCCTTGGATCAGGACAAGTTCAACATCCGAGACGTACTTCCGATAAGGATCACCGGCGCTATCCGATATGCGCCGTGCCGCGTCCCGGCCGCTCCTCGGCATCGACCGACGATAATCTGCAAGATGGCAGACATCAAAGATGAGAAAAAGCGCTCTTCCCCAGCAAGTTCTGCCCCTTTTGAACCGTAGACGAGCTTATTTGCGCGCAACACTGCCACATGGGAGATCATGGCATATCTCTAATTGACCGAGGTGGGCTCGCGGGGCATCGGCTCGCTCGTCTCGCCAGCTTGACGAGCTGGCAAGCTGCCCTCTCAGCCACGGCAAAAATGGCTATTGAAAACTCCTGCCAAGCCAGCGAGTGCACGTCTGCTCGCTTCACGTGCACGGGACGGCTACCCCCACCTATTCTGCACAGACTTTGGTTGAGCCAGTATCCGCAGCTTGTTCTCCAAAGGGCAGCCTGGGCACCCTACAAGCCAGCAGCTCCTACGCTGACCCCGTGGGCCCCAACGCCCCTCGGAATTGCAAGGACATGAAAAGCCCTTTTTCCCCATCTCCCACTGTCAGTGGCTCTGGGTCGTCCGCGCTGCCGCTGGCCGTGAGCAGCAGGATCACGAGACTCGGAGCAGAGCGAGCTCAGGCTGAATAGCCCGTGTCCTGCGCTGTGGCGCCACTGTTTTGCGGATTGCATGTCCGCGCACTTGGAATTTTGGCTGCAAGAGACGCTGGCTGTTGCTATATAAGTCGCGTCGCAGTCATTCATAAACAACCATCAAAGCAACGCTCTCTCTCACAGCGACCCACACCTTCCTTAACCCCCGAACCCAGATACCAGACAGCTAATGGGCAACATGACCGCCGAGTTCGAAGTCGCTCCCCCCGCCCCCCCGGCCCCCGCCAACCCCGTGACCATTGGTGAGTCCGCCTGGAGCACTTTTTTTTCGTCGCAGCACTCTAACGGGCAGGTTACTTCTCCCTCGGCACGACCACCCTCCTCGTCGGTCTCATGATCTTCGGTGTCCAGGGCGTTGCCTCGCTTGGCATGCTCATCGGCCAGGTCTTCGTGGTCGGTGGCATCGGTATGCTCATCTCGGGCTTCTGGTGCTATCAGCAGGGCGCCACCTTTGGCACAACCGCGTTCGGCATGTACGGTCTCTTCTACATCTCGCTCGGTGTTGTGCTGTACCCCGAGGCCGGCGTCAACGCTGCCTACCCTCTTGCTGCCGACTACAACATGGCTCTCGGCCTCTACCTCCTCATGTGGTTCCTCCTTTCGTTCTGCATGTACCCCGCCACCTGGAGGCTCAACATTGGTCTCGCTGTCCTCTGTGAGTGTCTGTCACAGCAACAGTATGCTGACAACAGTCACCTTTGTCTGCCTGTACTTCCTGTTCCTCACCATCGGCTTCATGACCGGCAACACCACCATCATCCACACCGGCGCCGCGTTCGGCATGATGGTCGGCGGCTGGTCGTACATTCTCGGCATGTCTGAGCTGTACGCTGCCGAGGACTGCATCTTCCAGATCCCCAACCCCTCGCTCGCCCGCAAGACGCAGTAAACCATCTGCCCACCCTCCCACCCACCTTCCTGTGTATTGTACAACGCCCCATCGCATCATCCCCCCAATAGACGGCATTGCATGATACGGACAGCCTCTTGGTAGCATCAATCGCCAGCATAATATACCGTTTCTATCTCTGTTCCCTTGTGCTCGCCGACGCTGTGCCCGTTCTCGTCGGCGGGTGTCGGTGTCGCCGAAAGAGAGATGAAAAGAGCATTTATAATGTTGCAGCCAATGGGGGGTTGGTTTTTGACGTCATCGGAAATGGGCGAGCGAGATCCGAACGCGACGGACGACGACCCATGTGCGACAGCGGCGTCCAACACCTTTTTGAGAGCGAGCTCGCGCTCGACCTGTTTCATGCATTGCTTCATCTCTCTCACAATGGTCCAGCAGTTTACAACAGTCCCCCTCACAGCAGGCAGCGAGTATCCCCCCGCGCCCGCGTACGACACCCAGTCGATCAAAGTCTCGGAGCTGCACACCGTCCAGTGCGTTGCCCCGGCGTCAGCAGCGCGCCCAACTGCGCGCCAAAGTGGGGAGAGCAAGCAGTACACTGACGCCCCCGCAGCTTCTGGCAGGCCGGAAATCCGACCGGAAAGCCAGTCGTCTTCCTGTGCGTAGAGCCCCCTCGTCCTCCGCTCACAACTCAAGGCACGGCGGGCCGGGATCGGGCACGAGCACAAAGGACACGGTCTTCTTCAACCCGGCCCTCTACCGCATCGTCCTCATTGACCAGCGCGGCGCGGGCAAGTCGGAGCCGTGAGTTGTTAGAGCCGCAAATGACCGACCAAAACTGATAGCCAAGATCGGGCGAGATCCGCGACAACACGACATGGGACCTAGTGGCCGACATCGAGACCGTGCGCGAGAAGCTAGGCATCGACAAGTGGCTTGTCTTTGGTGGCTCCTGGTATGTGCTCGCCAGAGCGCGCCCCACAACTCTGGCCACCGCCAACTGACAACTGACACTGACAACCGCCAGGGGGTCGACCCTCTCGCTTGCCTACGCTGAGACTCACCCCGAGCGCACTGCCGCCCTCATCATCCGTGGCATCTACCTCTCGCGCAAAGACGAGCTCATGTTCTCGTACCAGGAGGGCGGCGCGAACAGTGAGCCCCCCACCCCGTGCACCGCACTAACTATAGACATCTGGCCCGACTCTTGGGCCGCCTTCCGCGACCACATTCCCGAAGCGGAGCGTGACGACATGATGGGCGCATACTTCCGCCGCATGTGCGACCCAGACCAGACCGTCGCGCTCGCTGCTGCCCGCCACTGGTCGCGCTGGGAGGACTCGACCGCCAAGCTCATCCCCGACGCTGACTTTATCGCGCGCTCGGACGATGACAAGTTTGCTCTGTATGTCGGAAGCGCCAGTGCCAGTGGGGGACCCCCGACTAACACCGCCAGGGCTATCGGACGCATCGAGGCCTCTTACTTTACAAACTACGGCTTCATGCCCGATGGGCACCTGACGAGCGAGGCGCAGATCGGCAAGATGTGAGTAGTTGGTTCCTTCCGGGTCGACGTCATCAGATTGCACCGCGTCGCGCTGTGCACAATCGCGTTCGGTCCTAGACATGAACCATGGCCCCAGCACCGGCCGGCCGCCACGGTCGTGCTCCAGCCGCGCCACCCCCTCGCGTTGCGCTGACATTGCAGTCGCAACATTCCCTGCATTGTCGTTCAGGGCCGATACGACACTGTCTGTCCTGTGAGTTTGACTTGGCGGTCTGCCGCCGACTGTGGCCGATGAGCGGGTGCCGTGGCAGGATCTGGTGCTTCGCTGGTGTAGCTGACCGACTTCCAGATGCGCTCCGCCTGGAACCTCCGCAGGGCGTACGGCGACTCGCTGCGTCTGTATGTGGTCGACGACGCGGGACACTCGGCCCACGAGCCGGGAATCAAGAAGATGCTCGTCGGCGCGACTGACGAGTATGTCCGCACCATCGAGTGGTAGGACTGCAGGCGGCGCTCATGGGGCTCCATATCATGCATTTGAGTAGCACGAGGACGAGACGAGTGCAGCTGCGAGCTGCGCGCTGCAATAGGGGCAAGAACGCGGGACATCAAGATTGGACACCTCACGAGACAAGACGCAAGAACCTGGGAGGTGTGAAGCTGGCCTTGCTACTCGGAAAGGTCATGGTCGGCCAACAATGGCTCTCGTTACTCTCATCGCTCTCATCACTCCCGGCGTGTCCTCTTACTCTCATCCTCAGAGACACCTCACGGAGCGAGATCACGGTCAGTTGCTGAGCGATCAGCCTCAACTCAATAGAGGTATTCAAGTCCAGTGCATCCACTACCATCCTCACTACTCATACTTGAACGTGTTGACCAGCGTTCCCGCTCCCTCAAACCAGATCTCCATCTTCTCGCCGTCTCCGGGGATACGGCGGGGGCTGCGGCCCCACCCGATACCGCTGGGGGTACCCATCTGGATGATCGATCCGCGCTCGAGCGTCGTTCCCTGGGAAAGGTATGCGAGCGCCTTTGCGCAGCTGAAGATCATGTCGTTGGTGTTGGACGCCTGGAGGACCTCTCCTGAGAGTACGCCCTTGAACTCGAGGTTGTCCGGGTCGGCGCCGGCGGCAGGTTGGCAGCGGACCAGCACGGGACCGATGGGGCACGAGTCGTCGAGGCCCTTGCCGTGGCACCACTGGCCGTTGGCGAGCTGGAACTTGCGCGCCGACAGGTCATTGGAGGCGGTGTAGCCGAGGATGTACTCGAGCGCGTCCGCCTCGCTGACGTTGCGCGCGTCCTTGCCGAGCACGATCGCGAGCTCGGTCTCGTAGTCGAGCTGGTCCTGCCAGCACTTGTCAATGACCACCTCGCCGGGTCCACACACCGCGGTGCGCGGCTTGATGAACATGACCGGCTCGGCCGGGATCGCCATGTTGGCCTCCTTGGCGTGCGCTGGGTGTGAGCCACGAACAGAGCCTGGGGGCTGCAGAGAACATACCCTTGTAGTTGAGGCCGAGACAGCGGATGATGCTGCACTGCTCGCGGGAGACGGGCGGGAGGAGCGTCTTGACCACGTCCTTGGTGGCGCTAACGACTCCGTCGTAGATGTCTCCGTTGATGACGTACACTTCGACGGCCTCGCCGGCGGCAACAGCGAGTCCGACGTCGAGGGAGGCGTCGACGGGCTGGCCGAGGCGGGTCGGGCCGTCCTGGCTGACGTACCGGACGAGGCGTGTCCAGGTGTTCGAGTTGGTCATGGTGTTGTTGTGGCGAGGTGGGGAGAGGCTGGCTGGGACGACAGAACTGTGCGGGGGGTAGTCTATTTAACTGTGCAGTCACTGGCCACGGCCAGCGTTGCGGTGCGGCAAACAGCGGCAACGGCAACCGCCCTATGCGTATTTGATGCCCACTACGTAATGTGGTTGCAGAGTTATCATATCAAGATGTGGCCGATGTGGATCCCGGATGTGGATCGTGTGGATCAGTGTGGATCAGTGTGGAGCGAGATTGTTATTCCAGCCGAGGGCCCCGCACGTGAACCCCAGAACCCCGCAGACCCACAGTTTCCGTCCTGCCCACTCTGCCTCGGAGACCTGACCGCGGGATATTGTTTTCAGTTCTTCCCACCATGCACAATCGCAAGGCCCGGACGCTCCTGGTCGCGCTTCGATGCAGGCGTACGAATGGAAAGCGCACAGGCCGCCAAGAACACAGATGTGTTCGGAGACATAGCTCAGTTGGGAGAGCGTACGACTGAAGTTCAGTTCTACTTCGTACGGTCGCCGGTTCGATCCCGGCTGGCTCCAGCATGTGACTGCTACGACAGTAGCAGGCGCCTCTCTTTTGCTACGAAGGCCGCCGGAGCGGAGGTGTAACCTGGCTCTCCCACAAGGTGGACTGGCATTGGTCTGTTGGCGGTCGGTGCTTAAATGCCGACCAAGGGGAAGTCTGACACTTTCAGCTGTTGGCCGTGGCAACCCAACTGTCACCGCCAGGTGGTAACAAAACGGAGGCTAGGACTCTCCTGCTGGGCCAAGCCACACCACAGCCAACGTTCCCAGCGGAGAGAAGGACATCACTAGCAATATGCATACTTCATTTTATCGGCAACAACTACAGTTCCTAAGCGCTGACTACGGCCGGGCCCTTGCCCTTGATCTCTGGAATGGCGTCGCCGAAGCCAGGGGCTGCAAGCGCTGTCAGCGTTGTATAACGGTGTTGCAGTTCTGCCACTCACGGGGCCTGGGACCATAAATCGCGAGGCTCTCCTCGGAGGGGGGGAGCGTGCCGGGCTGGTGGTGCACGTTGACCTGGTCGCCGTCCGAGTAGTGCTCCACCATAAAGTCATCGGGCGAATACCAGTAGTCGAACATCTGCGAGCCGAGAATGTGGCGGCCCATTCCCCAGGCCTGGTTGTACCCCTTCTTGAGAAGGTACTGCAATGCTGTCAGTTTCCGCATTCAATAAAAACTAACCTCATGTCCGATCGCCTGGATGTCGGGGTCTTGCACCTCAAACGACGAGTGGTGGATTCCGGTGCGGTTAGGGCTCAGCTGCATGAAGAACGAGTGGTGGTCGACATAGTCCTCTCCGCGGTCAATGCGACAGAAAGCGGCCACCTTGATGCCGCTATCAGTGACGATAAAGTCGGTGGGGATAATGTTGAAGTTCTTGGTGAAGAACTCGTACGCGCGGTCAAAGTTGGACACGAGGCTGGAAACAGTCAGGACGGATTTGTCTGCTGGAATGGCACTCACTGGCCAAAGTGGCCCAGCTTGAACACGGGGCAGGGAACGTTCCTCTCGTAACGGACAAACTTGCCCAGACGGGGCTTTTCGAGCGGGTGGTTGGCGCTGACAGTTGTGGTGGACACCTTGTTGGGTCCACATTCGGCGATGCCCCAGACGAGGTTGACCGGCGATCCGTCGGGGTCCACAAAGCTGACACGGAGACCACCTGCGGGCCCAGCGTCGTGGATCTTGCTCGCACCAGGAAGGAGCTGCACGGCGCGCTCGAGGTCTTCCTTAGACTCAACAAGGAATGCGGCGCCCATGTACTCGCTCTTCTGGGCCTAGCTCGTGAGCTTCTGTACTCGGCTGCTTTGTGTACAAACCTTCTCGAGAATCCAAAGGTACGCATCGGGGCCCTCTCCGGCAAAGTACAGAGTGTTGCCGTCGTTCTCGCTGTAAGCGAGGTGCATGCCAAAGTCCTCAAGGAACTGCTTGGCCTGGGGGACGTTGGCGGCCTTGTACCACATGTGCGACAGGCGGACGATGCGGATGGGGGCGGCGCTGGCAGTGACGGTCATGGTGAACGATGTGGTTTGGATTGCTGGAGAGGAGATGGGGGCCGGTGATATCCATCAGGCTATCTTTAATACATCTTGTTCACATGGCGAGATGGAGACTTTGGAATGCGAGATGCGGGCTTCAGCAAGTGTGTAGGCATGGTGACCATTACGCGCATCTCATCCACAAGCAGGGAGGGATATCGAGGAATGGGCCTCTGCCCATGGATCCACAATTGCTGCTGTTGTAGGCCCCACTCGGGATCCACATTCTTGTATCGGATCCACACGCGGTGAATTAATCATGTGCTATCTCATCCACATCGCTATTGTGGGAATCATGGTGCAGCTGACATTGGATGTGGGACCCCATCCGTTCCAGGAAGGTGGTTGCCGTTGGACGCGGCCACAGCGGCTTTGAAGCGGAGAGTTTTCCGTCAGTGTGGCCGGCTTTCGATTCTGCAGTCGCCAATGTGGTGGCCACACCTCCTCCACCTCAAGGTGTCGTGGGTAAACAACCATATCTATGCACACTTATATGCATGAACTCCCCCGGCTAAAGTTCTACTGCCTTGTCAACTTCACTACAGCTAACAACACATCTACACACCATGAGCATCGACGACCTAGACGTCCTGATTGTTGGCGCCGGCCCCGTCGGCCTCCTCCTGGGCCTCATGCTCCAGGCCCACGGCGTAAAGGTCCAGATCGTCGAACGCCAGAAAGCTCTCTACCCTCTGCCTCGAGCTGTTGCGCTCGACCACGAGTCTTGCCGACTCCTTGGCAGCGTCGGGCTCTCCGAGAAAGTCAAGCCGCTGCTTCAGACGTTCCAGACCAGCAACGGCGGGGCGGACGGCACCAACTATGTCTGGAGGGATGCGGACTTGAAGAGTAAGCTGTGATACAGGAGGTTAGTGCTGACATTAGTGATTGTCGACCTCTTCATGGAGACTCCCACCCGTTCGGGATTCACCAGTCTGGCTACCTTCAACCAGCCCGAGCTGGAGGCTGTCCTCAACGACGCCGCCATTTCACGCAATCTTCCAATGCTCCGCGGTTACAGTAGGTGCCATGACCGTTCCCTACTGACAGGTAGCCGTATCTGCCCTCGAGGAGTCTGCCAAAAAGGTCACAGCCCACCTGGACGCCGTCAAGACCAAGCCCGGCACTACTCTTGAGGAGCGCGACCTGTCGCCATCTGAGATCGACACCTGTGCCAACGGTCACACTCACATCTCCATGACTGCCTCATATGTCGTTGGTTGCGACGGTGCCAACTCTACTGTTCGCCGTCTGATGGGCATCAACAACACCGATCTCAACTTTGAAAACGACTGGCTTATCTTTGATATTCTCCTCCGAGACGGCTACATCCCGCCTCGCGTAGCCCAGGTTGGCTCCTGCCAGGTGTGCGACCCCAGCCGCCCCACGTCGGTTGTCCCGGGAGGCCAGGGCCGCAGGCGCTTCGAGTTCATGCGCCTCCCTGGAGAGACAAAGGAGGAGCTTATGGACGGCGACAACATATGGGCTATGGTTGGGGAATGGGGGTTCACCAAGGATAACTGCGACCTTGAGCGAAAGGTCATCTACACATTCCGCGCCCGTTGGGCCGAGATGGCAAGCAAGGGCCGTGTCGTGCTTGCGGGCGACTCCCTTCACCTGATGCCGCCCTTCATGGGCCAAGGTCTCAACTCCGGTTTCCGCGACGCTGCCGCTTTGGCATGGCGGCTGCCTCTTCTTCTTTCCGGTGCGGGAGACCAGGAGGCACTCCTCCAGAGCTATGAGAAGGAGCGCATCGAGCACGTCAAGTGGCTCACCATCCACTCTGTCAAGCTTGGGGAGGTGGTCTGCGAGACGGACCCGGTCAAGTCCAAGGCCATCCATGCGGCCTTGCGTGCAGCTCGTAAGTTTGTATCTGAATCTTGGGTCTGACATGTTCCAGCTCCACCTCATCTCTACAACCCGCCACTCGGCCGTCCTGGCATTCTGGTTGATCAGCCCGAGGCTGGCGAGCTAGCCCTCCAGCGTCCCCTCAAGATTCACGACGGCGATGCAGAGCAGCCACTGTTTGATCAAGTGCACGGCTGCGGATGGGTTCTATTGAATCTCGGCGACAAGTCGGTCGACGAGCACTTGTCGGGCAAGTCGCGACAGTTCTTCACCAAAGTCCTCAAGGGCAAGTGCGTTTCCATCCCCGCCTCTCAGGACGACCATGGCGAGTACCGCGACTGGTTCACCACCCGCATGGCGCCAGACCACGTGGTTCTTGTCCGCCCCGACTTTTACGTCTTCGGACATGGCCCCGCCAGCGAGGTCGATGAGCTTGTGCAGAAGCTTTCGAGCAAGATTTGCGCGTTGTAGAGGGGATGAATCGTGTTTGGCAGCATCCATCGAGGTGGAGGTGGGGTGGGCGCGATAACCAATCTGAAATGTGGGGCAAATGTGGGGCCTTTGATCGCCGACGGCTTTGTCTCGGCTGGGTCGCTTGGCTTTTGGTTTCGAGGCGGCGGCATTGGGCAGGTGACCTTACCTGACCTTGCAGAGCTCTTGTTGCATTGCACTCCTCCCCATCATCCTCCTCCGCCTTTATGGAAACCATTCTCGACGACACGCCCCTCTGCCTCAAGACATGCGAGGTGTGCGGGCGGTCATTCAGCAAGACGTCCCATTTGCTTCGACACAGCCGGAGTCATGCAGAGGAGAAGCCATACACCTGCTCGGTCTGCAACAAGGGCTTTGCCCGCACCGATGCTCTCAAGCGACACCGGCGGACAATGCATTCTGGCAACAAACGACAAAGGACGCGGGCGACATCGACAGGTAGCTCTTCCGATGCCCGCACCGGAGATCAGTCGTCGACTCCGCTGCCGCAACCACCGGCCGCACCCACTCCTGCGGTCGCATTCAGCATTGATCCTATTCCCGGATGGTTCACCGGCCAGCCTCGCTCGTCTGCAATGCCTATGGAATCTCCAACGATAGAGGGAAACTTTTCCAGCAGCAACACGCACACGCAGAGCGCATTCTTCCAATCTCTACCCAACGCTTATACACCCTCCAACAGCACAGAGGTCGACGAAATGATTGCTCAATGGCTCAACCAGGACGCGGGCACCTTGGGTGGCGATCGAACGCTCGCCGCTTTGTTCTCGGATCAGTTCTTTGTCGAACCTGAACCGGCAGTTGGACAGTCACCATGGCCGGGTGGACCATCGGCCTGTTCTCGGCAACAGCAGCGGCATCAGCAGGAGCAACTTCACGACCGACCACCGCGACCACCTCCCACGAGCAATAACGCTGCGTTGAGCAATGAGGGATCACGTCTGGCGGGGGGCACACCACGCTCTGGTATAGCCTCTCGTCGAGTTCTGACCGCCGATACCTGGGAATCAGGGATGGTGAGGGGCGAGCCATCACCTTATACAAGCCGGGCCGCCTCTCCTCAACCACCTCACTTTACCTCTCCGCAGCAGGTGGTCGGCCAGCTCGAGTATCTAAGCAAGGAGGTGAGCGAGAGTGATGCACCGAGTGCTGACACTGATAGGTCTCCACCTTGATCGACGCCGAAGAGCGCGACACGGTCCTCCCGTCCATGAAGTTTCTCGATGTCTGCATCCACCTCTACTTTCGCTGTTTCCATGCGAGCCTGCCTGTCATTCATCGGCCAACCTTTCGGCGCGACAGAGCCTCCTGGCACGTGCTTCTCAGCATGGTCAGCATCGGCTGTATGTTTGTCGGAACGCAGGCGGCGTCAGAAAGCGGCCAGTGGATACACCGACGACTGCACCTGTCAACGATTCTCGGCGACTTTAACATGGCCGACGAGAAGAACAGGAGTAGTATGATTCTCAGCTCGACTCTTGGCCAAGCTTTCGGCTTTCTTTACGGCCAGCCACAACAGATGCTCACCACCGATACCTACCACGAGTCAGTTTGCTCAATGGCACGGCGTAATGGTCTTTTGATAAAGGTCAAACCGAATCCGATCTCGTACGCAGACGTCGAGTACCTGGATTCCGCCGCACTGGAACGCAAGTGGAGAGAGTGGGCCCAGCAAGAAATGCTGAGACGGTGCGCAATACCAAGTAATAGGTTCATTCTGACCAGAACAGCGTTAGCCTCGGCTTGACGATCCATGGCGCGGAATTGACCCTCTATAGCGGCATTGCACGCCTGGTACCAGCCGACGTGATCTCATTGGATCGATGCGGAGACGCGTTGTTCGAAGCCGAGGACGCCGCGACCTGGAAGAGTATGCTCAAGCGATTCGACAGTGATCCGTCTCCGGACGTGGCATGCCCTTCTAGGAGCTTCCAAGCGACGGTTATCTTGTCCCACGCACTGGTGCACATCTACACTCTGCGGCAACTCGAAAACACACCCTTCGGCGAGTCGTTGCAATTCCGGAAGCTATTCGACTTCAACGAGAAGATCACGTCGCTGGCGAAGATCGTTGACGTATGGCCTGCGCTCGAAGCCCCTCGCGAGCCCGCCCCAGCCCACGTCCGATCTCTTGCAGCGATATGGCACTACATGTGGGTCGCCCAACTCGCGCCCACAAGCGACATTGAGGACGTGGCCGGTCGGAACGGCGAGCCCTCATCAGAGAGCATCGTCAAGGTGCAA
This sequence comes from Apiotrichum akiyoshidainum, assembly GCA_002973495.1. Taxonomy (NCBI): domain Eukaryota; kingdom Fungi; phylum Basidiomycota; class Tremellomycetes; order Trichosporonales; family Trichosporonaceae; genus Apiotrichum; species Apiotrichum akiyoshidainum. The sequence goes on along the minus strand of PQXP01000087.1, from coordinate 14,869 downwards.
TCGTGGGTCAAGACGCCAGCCGCGAGACTAGCGACTCTCCACTGCGGACACATCCTGTACCGCGCCACTGATCTCAATGACCTGTGTTTCCTGCTGCCTCGGTGAGTGCCGCACTGTGGTCCCACCCAATTGTCCCACAGTAGCTGACCCCCTGAAGGATAATCTTCCAAGCCACCGTGGTGTTGCTGTGCTACTCTGCGTTTGTGGACCCGCCATCAGAGACAGACGAGGCGGTTGATGTTCTCCAAGTGGCCAACTGGGAGCGACTGGTCCTCTTGTACGACCTCCTCAGCCCCGATGGCGGCGGCACAGCCGACAGTGCCATGCGGTCGGTCTCTTCCTCACAGCTCGCAACTCCCCAAGAGCGCTATCTGGCCAAAGGAGGTGGCATGATCCGGGTGCCTGGGTACATGGAAGGAGTAGATCTTCAGATGGACACCTTCACGTGAGTTGCAGTCCCGCCTGTCATCACTGACCCCAGATTACGTTCCGCAAGCAACCTGCTCCTGCGGCGTTGCACCCCGTGGGGGATTGGTGCAACTCTTGGGGACATCTTGTCCAACATCTCATTCTAGATTCGTAAACTCGTGTAGCATAGAATGTATTTTGGTACGCTGCTGGAAAGCGGAGTTCGGGGCAGGCAGTCGTGGGACTGGCCGACGGACAAGAATGTGGAGAAGCCCCTCGTGAGAGAGGGATCACCAGTCAAGCAGTATATCCTTTGGGCCTGTGTACACATTCAAGAGTGTGGGCAGGGGTGACGACGACGCGAGGCGTGTTGCAGGTCACTGGATCTTCTGGTGGCTTGTTGACAGGTGGGGCCTTGGTGGGCTGTGGAATGTGGGGCCGGGTGGGGCCCAGGCTGAGTGGTTCCGCGGGGCACCAGCGATTGTGATTAGATGCCACGCCATTGGAACGAGCGGTAGTCGCGACAGCTGTTGGACTTCCAGGCAGCGCGGCACGCGACCATGTCCACCGGGAGGAGTACTGTGGTATAAGTTTGGCTGCAAGACGGCTCTTGGCCGATCAGTGCCACAAGCAACCCTTCAATCCGAAGCAACCAACAATGGCCGCTGTCGCCCAAGCACTACCTCACGACGACTCCAAGGAGCAATTCAACGAGAAGCATGAGATCGCCTATCTCGAGAGCTCGACACCTACGACTGAGCAAATGTACGCCGACCTCGAGTATACCGATGACGAGCGCCAACCGGAGCTTCACACCAGGACGTACTTGGCGCTTTTCGCCCTGGTGGTTCTCAACTATGTTCAAGTGGTGGCCCTCAACGGCCCCCCGTCGATTCTCAGCTACATGGGCAAGGATCTGAACGGCACAGCTATCCAAGTCTGGGCTCCAAACTCATTGTCCCTGGTCCAAGCGGTGGGAGGGCCTCTGATTGTAAGCGATCGCTCGGAGGGGCGAAACCTAATCCACAGGCCTTTGCCTCGGACACGTTCCAGGCGCGCAAGCCCATTCTGATCGCCACATGCACCATCGCGTTCATTGGCGCCGCGATTGCGCCGGGTGCCAAGGACATGAACCGCGTTATTGTCGCGCAGACCCTCATTGGGTGCGGATTTGCTGCTGTGCCCCTCGCGTATTGCATTCCCTCTGAGGTGAGTTACTCTTTTTTTGTATCTTTTTATCTTTTTTTTTTTTTTTCATGTTCTGACTTGCCTTTAGATCTTGCCTCGCAAGTGGCGACCTCGTCAGTATCAATCTCCAAGATTATCTCCTCCCGGTCACTAACGCTATCGCAGTGGCTCAAGCGCTCATCAACCTCGCTGCGGGAGCCGGTTCAATCTCTGCGCCGGTGATTGCTGGTGCCTTGACGAAGAGGTCGGCGCACACTGGATGGAGGTACTTTTATGTAGGTCGAGGTGCACTCGAATGGTTGTCGTACTCACCTCTCAGTGGTTCCAAATGGCCATGTGGGGCGTGAGCACTCTCTGCCTGCTTTTCGGCTATCGTCCTCCCCCCCGCCATACTGAACTCGACCACCTGTCCCTCAAGGAGAAGATTGGCCGCCTCGACCTTCCTGGCATGTTCTTGGTACTTTGGAGTGTTCTGGAGAGTTACTGACGCTGTAGCTTACAAGTGGTCTGACGCTGCTGCTGGTGGGCCTCACGTTTGGTGGCAATCCGTACCCGTGGGCTAGCGTCCGCGTCCTTGTCCCTCTCGTTCTGGGCTTTGTTGTGCTCGCGGCCTTTGGGCTCTACGAGTGGAAAGGCACCAGCACCGGAATCCTCCACCACTCCCTTTTCGAGAACCGCACCTTTGCTGTCTGCATTGTTCTCATGTTCATTGAGGGTATCTGCCTCTTCTCAACTGTCATCTTTTATCCCGTTCTGTGAGTCGCTGCTCCGAGGTTGACTGCTGACCTTATAGCACGGAAACCTTGTTCGCCTCGGACCCGCTCACTGCTGCCACCCGTCAGATTCCGTTCTGGGCCTGTGGGATCGTTACCATTCTGTATGGTCTCTGGAGTTCAAAGCGGCGTACCATTCGCGCTCCTATGATGGTCGGCTTCACTATCTGGGCAGCTGGCCTCGGTAAGTCTTCCCGAAGGGTGGTTCAGGGCCAGGTGCTAACCAGCTCCAGCGGGTCTGGCGACCATTCAGCCAGGCCAGTCCGCCAACGCTCTCGCATTCTACTCAATTGCCGGTGCGGGCTTTGCCGCTCCTCTCATTCTCCTCATTACTGGCGCCCAGCTGGTCACTCCGCACCATTTGATCGCGACCGCGACCGCTGTCCTCACTTCAGCCCGCGCGGTCGCCGCGTCCGTATTCACCGCCGTGTACAGCGCGGCGGTCGGCGCGCAGGCACCAGTCAGGCTGCCCTCGTACACTGCCGAGGCTGCGATCAAGGCTGGTCTCGCCCCCCAATACGTAGAACCCTTTGTCGGCGGCATGCTCACCAGCAACACGACGATCCTCGAGGGCATTGCGGGACTCAACCCCACTATCATCGCCGCGGGCAAGGCCGCGATTCTCCAGGCATCCGCGGACAGCTACCGCTACGTGTACATCATCGCGGCCCCGTTCGCGGCGGCGGCTGTTCTCATCGCATGGTTCCTCGGCGACGTCAGCAAGGTGAGTACTTCCCACACTTGTACTGGGATTGACGCCTAGATCATGAACTACCATGTCGATGCCCCCGTCGAGGTCCTCAAGGCCAGAGAGAAGCACGACAAGGTGGAAGGCACTGCCTAGAGTGTAGAAGGCCACAGCGGATGTATGGTGTTAGTAAGGGAGCGGCTGGGATATGAGAGTTGGGGTAGTGTAGTTTTGTCAAGTTGTTCGGAATGCATCGGGTTGGGCGTTTGTCATTGGGTCTGGAGAGTCGGCGGAGAGGCGGGGCGGGTGACTGCTCGGCGATCAGTGGCGCCTGCCTCGTCTGGGGATCTGCAGAGACGATCCCACTCCTTGTTCTGCTCTTCTCATCGAACGGTGACTGCCGCTGCTGACCTTGCCCCAGCATTGCAGATATGTGGAAACCCGACACTGGGGAGACGATTATGGAGCTGTTGCTCGAGCCGTGCTAAGCGAGCCGTGGCTCAGGCACGAACTGCGGCTAAACCGAGGTTGCCGCCGTATCTTCCAATCCCGGACATCCAGGGCCATCCACAATCTGGGCTGCCCACCGCACCACACCAAAGCACCCCCTCCCAGTCACCTGGTGCACCCCTGGTGACAGCCCAGCGCGCTGCAGGATCATGTTCAGTAGCGCAGATGAAGCGGAGCGAACCTGAAGCTCGACAATGTTGAAACTCGTCTTCTCATCCACTCTCAATGGCCACAACACTCACATACACCCCCACAGGACATCTCCAGATCCTGATCGCGCCCGGAGAATGCGGCTGCGCACACGCCCACCCGTCGAGCCTCAGCGACTGGGACGCAATCATACACAAAGTCGGAGGATGGCTCGCCGAGAACGCACCAACCTGTCGGCGCTACCAGGGCGTGGAGCCGTGGGCGTGAGTGCTGGCTCTCGGTTGTAGAACTGACAGCAGGCGGAGCGGGACGCCGGCGCGCCGCATCCTAGGTGGCCCGGAGACGGAGCGTGCGGCAGAAGAAGCATCCAACAAGCGCCCCAGGCTCAACAGCTCCCAGCCGCGGCGGCCTGAGCAGTCGGCCAAGCCATCGCCATCGCCAATTCTCCAACCGCCCACCCCAGCCAGCACAACCCTCCCTCCCATACTCGACGACGAGCCCGCGTCATCAAAGTCGGGCAAGCCGACACGATCGGCGTTCGGGTGCGGGGCGTGCAAGCAGCGCAAGATCAAGTGCGACGAGCAGAGAGTGAGTGCGACAGAGTGCCCGAGGTCGACATTGCTGACGACAAGCCCATGTGTGCAAACTGCAAGTCGTCAGCCCGCAAGAAGGAGCGACGCTGCGTGTATCCGTACGACCTGGTACTCGCCAAGCAAGGGGGCGAGAAGCCCGCGTCGCCCGCAGTAGAGACGCCGGCGGCGATGGATAGACTGGTGGCCGGGACCTCGGTTATCGACAGCTCGCCAGCAGGCGTTTCCGAGACCCAATCGACGCCGAACATTCCAACGCCGCAGTGGAGTACGTTTGCACTCGTGCCGTGCAGCTGACGCCAGCATCACTGAGGTTGCCCCTACAGGCCTCCTCAGAGTCGGAACCGGACAGCGCGGCTCTCGCGCAGCTCGTCGACACACACGGCTTGACGTGGTTTGTGGACGCCAGTGAAGTTGTGGAGAAGCAGGTCCTGGTACGGTGTTCTGCATACCCAACGGCAGCTGACCACAGTCCTCCCACCAGCGGCGTGCGTTTACAGAGTACCGGCAGGCGGTGCTCGAGCAATGCTGGAACGCGTACCTGGGACACCACGGCAAGCTGTCAATCTCTCTTCCGCGCACACCAGCAAGTACGAGCTCTCCGGCCAATACGACCCTCAGCACACGCTCAGCACTGGCTGCAGACGCCGAGGGTGGGGCTGAGACTCTGGCCACTCTGTCGCGCGACGCCTTGCTGTACGCCTTTGTGTCTGTCGGCGCCTCGCACTACGCGTACTGGTCCAAGAAGCGCGGCATGCCGTACGACGAGCACCTCAAGGGCGGGAGCTTGATGGCACAGCTGAGCCTTGACGCCATTATGCGTGTGCTCGCGCTGCGCGAGGCGCAACCCCGCGGAACGACAGAGGACATTGACGCCAAGGTGCTCATGACACTCGACATGCAGGTCATGTACAGGGTGAGCAGCTACTGTCCGGGCTGGCGCTAACTTGTCAAGATCATTGCCGCGGACCCGCTTGGCGTGGACATGCTGCGCCTCGAGTGCGAGATGATCATCGAGCTCGGCGGGCCGGCCCAGATGATTGACCAGCAGACGGTGTCGGGAGCGCTCGGCCCGTCGCTCGGAATGGAGGCGATCCCCGTGGTCGTCAACGACGTGATCCGTAGGTGCATCAAGTCGAATGCGCTGACGTCAGGCGCGCTGATTCGCGGCGAGAACACGATTGTTCCCCCCGACACGGACTGGCTCGACGACCACCCGCTCGCGCACAGGTTCATTCCGGAAGGGTACGGGTTCAGTATGCCGATGGTCAAGTACATGATTGAGGTGCGTTTCGTATGCCGCCGTGGATCTAACGCGCAGACCGTGTCAATTCTGTATACCGGCGGCCCAGCACCAGGGAGGCTCAAGACGCTGTACCGTACGCTCACGTCGACGTCTCTCGTGGAGATCTATGCGTCCTCACAGGCGCCGCGCGTGCAGTTTGGCGACCTGTTGTGAGTCCAGCTGCAACCCGTCCGGGTCCACAAGCTGATGTGCAGAATGCGGCAGGCCCTGCTGTGCCTCATCTATCTCGACGGCTTCAACCTCGGCCCCGAGGACACGCAGGTGATTGCCGCCTCGGACGCCATTCTCGAGCTGTTCGCCGAGGCAGTGTGGGGCAACGTGTACACTGTGCGCTGGATGCTGCCGCTGCTCGTGGGTGGCGGCGTCGCGCGCTCCGCAAGCAAAAAGGGAACGGGATCCAGCAAGGGAGACAAGGAAAAGGACCGGCGCGCAGCTGTCCACTCGGTGTTTGACGCCATGGCGGATACGTGTGGGTGCCACGACATTGAGGCAGCCCGCAGCCTGATGGAGAAGATGTGGAGCAGGCGGGACGAGGGAAAGACGTGGCGCCCCGCGGACGTGATCCGGGAGCACAAGGAGATGGACCTGCTGTATATCTAGTGTCGAGGTGGTGGTGGTTGTATGTTGACTCTGGTGTATATGTGTGTCGTCTTGGCCAATCTCTAGGTCTCCGTCGTTTGGGGTTACTTTTGCAAGTTTAACTGCATAGCGGTCAAGTGGCACTCGAGGGAAGCGATGGCATTTGCTACTAACTGTACAACGGCGATTTTCATCGCTACTCATTACTGATCTTTCTGCTCAACAATGCTCAGGCACAAACAGCGCGGCGCAAGGTGGCAAGCGAGGTTGTGATGTACCTGGCGAGAGCGGGGCCGGCTGCAGCGCCAGCAAATGCAGGCTGGAATGGCACAGTCGACAGACAGCACACAAGCAAGGCTCTGTCCATCTGGACGGAGATCGTTTGAAGCCCGCGGAGCGGGCGTGGAGTTCAGCCAAGTGACCGAGGTTGCGCATCCATTACATCAGATATGCGTCAGAACGATGTGAACAAGGCTCCCGATAGCAGCAGAAGTGCAGCTCAAGTGCGCTTCAGAGGTGTCCCGACATCGGCTGAGCCGCAGATCGGCGTTGTGGCACACTGGTACGATCGGTCCTCGCCGTCCCACCGGGGTGTGAGAGGTGTGCCATGCCACAGCAAATCCACCCACGGCCATCGCCGGCGACAACCATCGCGACAGTCTCGGCCTTTATTCTGAGATACTCACATGACCTTGACCTCAACGCCCAGTCAAAGGAATGTTTGGGGTAACTCCACATGCACGCAAGTATATAAGTGTGGCCCCGCGGGGTGTGGGAGGAACCTAACCCAGCAATATGTCTGCCTACAAGGAAAAGGACATTGCTTTTGTGCAGCACCTCGACGTTGCAGCGACTCATGACGGAGGCGAGGATTCGCCTTCGGTCAAGGAACGCGACGTATACCACCCTGACGGAGCGGTTACCAACGAGGACGAGCTTCGCCAGGGCTTTGGCCGTGAGTTGATCCGACCCAGGTCCGACAAGTACCCTAACGCACAGCTATCTCCCTCATCGCCGTCGCGCTTGGCCTGGGCGGCGCGTGGGGAGGCTGGCTCCAGACGCTCAACGTCACCATCCCATACGGCGGTGTAAGCTCGACGTCTGGGGAAGTACAGCTGACGCTCCCAGAGCAGGGTTGTCCTCTATGGTGTTCTCGTGACTGGTTTCGGTATCACGATGGTATACCTGTCGCTTGCAGAGATGGCATCGACCTGGCCCACTTCTGCCGGCCCGCAGGAGTGGGCCTTCCAGCTCTTTCCAAAGAGGTACAAGCGCGTCGTTGTGAGCTTCAGCTGCCTTCGCATACTCACTACAGTCGTACGCGACAGCCTGGGTCATGTGCTGCCTGTATCTCTTTGCAATCATGGCGTGTACGGTGCTTGTTGGTGAGTTCAGAATAAGTTTGCAGCTCACCCCCAGCCGGCCAGGTGTGCAGCCTCGCCTCCTACCTCACCGACTACACCTACGTCTACACCAAAGTGCACGTGTGGGCCGTTAATGCGGCTCTTATCGGGCTCTGTGGAGTGGTTAACGTCTTTGGCATCAGGTGAGTCTGTCGGTTCGAGAGGCAGAACTCATAAGCAGGGCCATGCACGCACTCCAGACGTTCTCATTCGTCCTGTTTGCCGTCAGCTACTTTGTCTGGTTGATCGTCCCCGTCGCCATGGCCAAGGGCCATGCACCCGCCAGGGAGGTGTTTACAAGCAGTGCGTACTGTCAGCATTCTCTATCTGATTCCAGACCTCAACGTGTCGGGCTGGTCCAACTTTATCGCCTTTGTCATTGGCATGAACGGTATCACAGCCGGGTACGGTGTGCCCTGTACCGTGACCCATCTCGCCGAGGAGACGCGGCGTCCTGCAATCGACATCCCGCGCGTCATGACCATCACCCCCATCGCGGCCTGCGTCACGTAAGAATAGCAGCTGCCTGGGCGAAACTGACTGAAGCACATTTGCCCTGGCGATATCGTTCTTGTTCTGTGGCACCGACCTCCTGGAGCTCCTCGAGTCGCCGATGGGGTATGTTTAGCCGCTGAGCCCACAAAGCTCACACCAGCTCTCCATACCTCGAGTTCCTCGCTCGCACGATCGGGAACCGGGCAGGCGTCACGGTCATCACCGTGGCGTTCTTGTACGGCTGCTGCATGTCGTGTTTCGACTCGCAGCTTGCGGTGAGTTTGCGGGCTGTACTCCACTGACGCGAGCAGGCCTCGCGCGCCATCTTTACGTTTGCCCGCGAGGGTGGCGCGTTCGCCCCCAAGTAGTGAGCACCCGGCGACCTTTTGTCGTTCTGACGATAGTCTTGGGGCCGTACACTCGCGTCTCCAGGTCCCTCTCTGGTCGATTGTATTCAGCACCGTGTTCTGCTGCGCCTTTTCGCTCATCCTCCTCGGCTCGGACGCAGCTCTCAATGCGCTACTGGGCTGTGCCGCCGTGCTCTCGTACAGCATCTACAGTGGGTTCCTGCGCCGCTGCGGTACTGACCGCAGTCTCCATGATCGGAATGCACATGCTCAACGGCCGCCAGTTTGCCGCTCCCGGCCCATGGAGTCTCGGCCGGTGGGGCTGGGCCGTGAATGGCATCGCCGTCCTCTACATGGGCTTTGTGTGCATCTTTTACCACTTTCCCTACGGCAAGATTTTCGACCTGCGGCTGATGAGTGAGTGGCGCAAGTTTACAGAACAGCTCTCTGACGGTGGGCAGACTGGAACAGTGTCATTGTCCCGGGCCTCATCTCGTTTGGTGGCCTCGCGTGGGTTCTGTCCGGACGCAAGTCGTACATTGTCCGCCGCCGTGTCGAGTAGCGCAGGTGGCGGCGCGGTGGCGCGGAGCGGGTGGCGGTTCAAGGTGCTCTTGGAAGATGGGTTGTAAAGTTGGGTGGAAATGAAAGCAGGCGCGAGTTGCACGATGCATCTGGTGGATAGCCCTTGGTTTGCCCTCTTCTGTTTCAGAGCCTCAAGGACGAGGATGAGGACGAGGGCGATGCACAAACGCAGAGGCGGATCTCACATCTCGCACTGGACCGGAATGTGGCGGTGAATTGCCCGAGCTTCGGAACCGAGAGACCTCCACTCTCCGACACTGCCTTGGTCTCACTCGCCACCACCTGTGCCACAACGAAAGCTTTGTCTTTCTCTCTCTCTCTCTCCAAACACGCAATGCCCCACTCGACGCTCCTGTCTCTCCCCGACGAGGTCCTCCATGGCCACATCTTTCCCCACCTCTTTCCCGACGACGTCGTCGTGGTCGGTTGGGTCAATGCGCGCTTGCACACCCTGGCGGTCAGTCTCCTCCGCCCATCAGTTGTGCTCTTCTACTGACAGGCGCAGCACGACAATGCCTACTGGCGCCGCAGGCTCATCGCAGACCACGAGATCCCACCCACACTGCACCGCGCCGTCTTTCCGGGATCTGCCGAGCGAGGTGGCGGCTTCCACAACGCGGACACGGCTGGCGAGGCGGCCAGCTTCGCTACGGAGAAACCCCCAGGATACTTCCGCAAGCTGTACCTCGGGCTGCAGTATCCGCGCGTCTTCCAGTGGGGAAGCTGGGACATGCGCCTTGCGCCGATTTCGAGCCTGTCGGGAGACACTGGCAATATCATGCCCGGGCCCGTCGACGTCACGCACTTGTTTGCCCGTCCGGAACGCCTGCACAGCCTGCAGGGCACGTGCTTTCAGTTTATGGTGCGCGATATGCGGAACAAGCTGCTCGTCTGGGGCTCGAGCAGGTCGCCACTTCCCGCGGGCCTGTTGGCAATCGCCGACTCGGAGGCCTTCCGGCAGCAGGTGCATCCCGCCCAGCGTGTGGTCCGCGCCTCGACCGCGGGTCTTGGACACAATGTCGTCTGGTACATGTCGCCAGACGGAGGAGCCATAATGGAATGCCGGGCAAAGGTGAGAGACTCGGAGGGGACAGTTTGCTCTCCAAGTCACAAACCGGCCCACAGCTGATGTTTCCAGAGCTTTCGCGATGGTGTGGACCCTGTCCCCTCCTGGTACGACCTCCCAGAGCTGTCCGAGTTTAGTATGGCGGGCGTGGATCGCACGGCTGTGAAGCAGATGCTTGACAGCTTCCCTCTGCGCGCCACGCTGACGGACATGGGCATCTTTGCCTTCAACTTTGGCAGCATCTTTGAGAGCGACACCCATGGCCCGAGGGCTGCCGCTCGCATCCCGAGACGAGCTTCGCGGACGCAACAAGGCACCGACCAAGGGATTGTCGACCAGTGGGTCGCTGGGGACCAACTTGCAGGCGACACAGGAAATGGCGACCAAAGCGAGGACGGCGAAGAGGTTATGCGCATTGCATGCACACACTCGGATCTCCTGGCGCTCAAGCGGAATGGAGAAGTGTGGAGCTGTCCGGTGTCGTCCCTCCGCGAGGGGGGCGACTGGGGGTTTGTGAGTCTCGTTGCTGGAGGGTTGCCTCTGCGAGGAGATTTGGTGTTCCTGGCAGGGCAACAGCTGACAGCAGCTCCCGGAGCTGTCCCATCGCGATAACACAGACATTGTCGCCGCCTACGCCGACATTGCAGTGTTCCGCGCCGGCGAGCCCTGGCCTATCTCTGTAAAGTGCAACTGCACAACTACCGGGGCGGCCCCCATTGACGGCCACACAGACCATAGTGGCCGGCGCGGGGTGCTCGACGCGTGGGAGGCAGATACGCCGCGTCCCACGGACTCGCCGATTGTCCAGGTCGCCTTTTGCCCCCCGCTCGGCGCGCTCGCGCTCGCGGAAAACGGCAGCGTCTACTCGTGCGGACAGACCGGCATTGCCCGCCTCGCCCGCGGCCAGATAGTGTTCCCCGGCGACGCCCGCGTGTTCTGCCTCGTGCGCGACGCGGCACTCGCGCTCGGCGACGGCAGGCTCCCGCGGTGGCTCGGGCGGACGTATGGCGGCAGCAAGTCGGACGACAGCGAAGGAGGGCTCGAGTTTGCCGCGCCGGCACCGGCGCGGCACTTTTTCCGCGCGCCGCCGCCGCCACTGTCTCCCCCGCCGACCCCGCCGCCGCCCCTGGACACGCCGGTCAGCAAATTCAACCTCGTCGCTCGGACGCGCCGGTGGTGGCGCGACTTTGGTGCGTGCGGGCTGCAGCGCGAGATGTGTGCGGCTGCTGACCGTCTAGTCCTTTTGCGCGACACGCTGGATGAGGGCTTCTACTAGCGGCTGCAGCGCGCCGGCCGCCGCCGACCGTCGGGAGAGCCACGAGGCAGAGGAACGCGGTGTGTCCCTGACAGTTCGTTGGCCAGCCCTCTCTGGCTGGCTGCTGGCCACGAAAAAGGACGAGCTCCCCGTGTCGGAGAGCGCGCTGTACATCGTAAGGGWGTCTCKAACMCMTGCCGCGTCGATGGCAACGACGCATGATACCGTTTCACCAACGATGTCGACGTGCTGTTCTTGCTACGGGGCGGCAGCTCCCGGGACGGCGCCCGGCGGGGCGACGGCGGGGCGACAGAGGTGTGGAATTGTGCACTGCTTGTTCATATGTACTATATGGGGATAGCACAAAGGTCGCGTTATGGGCCCTGGACAAGAACTGAACGAGGCCGAGGCCAGTGGTCGGGGCGTGGGTGAGTGGTCATCGTGTCAAGGCCACATTTGCCACGTGGCGCCACACATACACTGTCCGTTCACAGCAAATCGTGCATATTGTCCATACTAGACACGAGCAATTAACCATATGGGGGGAGTCCGCCGGCCGAGCGGCGGCGGCGGCGGCGGCGGCGGGCGGACTGGCGGGCGGCGCGGAGCGGAGCGTGGCGTGGCGGGAAAGGGTACAAAGGATGGTGAGAGATGGAAGGAATGTCTAGGGGTGTGCGGCATGTACAGTGTCCGTAGCCTTTGGCTCTTTCGTGATGCGATGGAATGGTGGGGGTGTTTGATCTTTGGGGGTTTCTGGAGAGTCGGGTGGGGGTGGATGAGATGGATGCGGGGACCAAGTACGAGTGCGCGGAATCACAGATCGGCCCGGATCGCGGATCGGGGCGGCGGGGGCGGCAGCTATGCCGCGGGCTTGGTGGTCGTGGTCGTGTCGTTATTGTCGTCGTTCTTGGTCGTCGCGTTCTCGGCCGCCATCACGTCCGCGGGGGAAATGGGACGGACGGCCGCCGTGCCCGAGGCTGCGGCCGCGTCGAGCCTGTCGCCGAGCTTGTCCGCCTCCTCTGCGAGCTCCTCGAGCACATCCTCGTGCAGCGTGTCGCGCCGGGCGCCGCTGTCGTTTGTCTGCAGCGAGTCGCGGTGGCGGGCGCTCGGGCCAGCCGAGTGCAGGGGCTCGTCGACGACGGTGCCGGCCGTCGTCAGGCCGTCCGCGTCCGAGTAGTCGCCGGCCCAGCTCGGGTCGTAGCTGGGCGGGACCGTCTTCATGGCCGCGACGGCGTCGTCGGCCTGCTCGTTCCACCGGCCCGCATCGCGCTCCTGCGGCGGGTGGAACGGGTCGGCCTGCGCGCGGAGCGCGGCGGCGCGCTTCTGCGCGGCAATGTTGTACGACGCCACGGCGGGGTCGCGCGAGTTTGTCGAGAGCACCTCGCGCTGGTCGCCGTTGACGACGCCAAAACCGAGCAGGTTGGTCGTGGTGGCGGTCGTGGCGGTGAGCGTCGGCGAGGCGGGGTTGGGCACGTAGCCCTGGACGCCGTCGCGGGTCGTGGGCGGGTACGGGACGGGGTCAGTTAGCGGGGTGGTGGACGCGTCTGAGAACGCCGACATGCCTGGGGTCAGTGGGGGGAGACGCGGTTCGCGACTCACGGTTACGTGCCATCTCCTGTTGCGTCATTTCGTAAGGGTACGGCTGCGCCTGGGTGTCCTCGTCAATGACAAACGCCTCGTCGGGGCGGTGGCGGGCCTGGGGCACGCTGCGGCTGTCAGCTACACGCTCTCCGACACTGCACCTACTTCTTCCTCTTGCGGCGCAAGTAGAGGAACACTGCGAGGGCGACAAGGAGCAAACCGGCGACTCCACCGACGACGCCGCCGACGACCGGCCCGACGATTGACGAGCCCCCTGACTTTTGGGGGGCGGACGAGGAGGCTGAGGGTTCTGGGGTCGTGGCCGTGCCCGTGTGGCTGCTGCCGCTGGACGCGCTGGTGGACGATGCGCCGGGGTTGGTGCTAGTGTCGTTTGTCCACAGCGACGAGTAGGTCACGATGGACCGCACGCCGACCTGGTCGACAGTGCCAGCATCGACGGTAAACGTCAAGTTGTAAGTGTCGAGCGGGTCGAGGGGCGAGACGAAAAACTCGGTCTGCTCCGTGACGCCCTGACGTGCGTTGCTGGAAAGGGTCGCGACGCCGCCGGGCGGGGACGGGTTGAGCTTTACAGTGTACGATGCGGTCTGCGGCTGGGTGATGCCGTTGAGCACGACGTACGAGCTGTTGGCGGGGAGCGGGTAGACAAACGAGTTGCCTGCACGGCCTTTGAGCACGGGCAGGGAGGCCTGGGAGGCGATGCTGGCTGGGAAAAGCAAGTCAGCGCAGCTTCAAGGACAGGGGGGCTGGCAGGTCAGGGGGAGGCGCGAGGCTTGACATTTTGTTATCGTGCTATCTTGGGCGGGGAGGCAGCCCCAAAGGAGCGAGCCTGCGTAGCCGACAGATGAGACATGCACGGGCGGGCAGGGCGGAGCTGCGAGACCGGTCTCAGGAGGCGGCGTGCAAAGGGACGCTGCGACGGGCAGGGCACGGCGGTCAGCCAGCAGCAGCAGCAGCGACGCGACCATGTTTACAGCGCGACCGCATGGCATGGGGCAGAGGCGATGCTGCTGCTCCCTCGATGGCTTCGCTCGGGCCGTGTCGGTGAATTGCACCTCTGGCCCGTGGGCTGTTGTCGTCTGGGAAGCTGGGAAGAATTACTCACCCGCAGAGCCGACAGTCTCCCCGTAGAAGCCGCTGTTGACAATGGCGGCGTTGGCGCTCTTGCCGTCGTAGAGCACGGCCTCGGTGGTCTTTGTCGACTCGAAGCTGGGGCTGCAATGTCAGTGACGTGTCCGTTGCGCGGCGTCGCCGAGGCCGAGGCCGAGGCCGAGGGCGGTGAAACCCCGCAGCAGCGTGTTTATTGTTGCGGCCCCGTCGTCTGATGACATTTCCTACTCACGCCTCTGAATTGAGCCGTGTGAGGATTTTAATGTTGCGGAGCGAGAGCGTGCCCGAGATGGTCGAGAACAGCGCAGAGTGGGTGCCGTACTCGAGCTTGTCGAGAAAGATGAGCATAGAGTCGTTGGCGGCGGTCGCAGTGTGCTGCTGCGTCGACGACTGCGTCGACGACCCCACCACGAGCAGGTACGTCGCGGGCTCGGCGGCGGCGGCGGTGCTGCTTGCGGCATCGCGCGTCTGGCCGTAGATGTAGATGCCCGTGCCGGTAAAGTCAAAGTTGATCTGCGAGTTGCCGACGGCGGCCGTGTGCGCCGAGACGCCGGTCGCGCTGTCAATGCTCGCGTTCCAGCCGCCGGCGCTGTATGTGAGTATCGGGGACATGTCCGTGATGGTGTAGTTGAAGGCAATGTCGCTGGCGGGGGCGCGGGGGGAGAGTTGCTGCGAACGGGGCCGCGGGGCGAGCTCGGCAGCAGCGTGCCCGCGCTCGACGGGGCCGACTACGCCGGCACGAGCGGGCACTGTGTGCATGGCGAGTGCAGCGAGGAGCGCCATCGTGCTTCGGCGGGAGGGGGAGAGTGTTGGGGGGAGG
>PQXP01000186.1:0-48989 GCA_002973495.1 Apiotrichum akiyoshidainum | reverse complement strand
GCGGAGAACAGTGGGGGCGGGGCGGGGGCGAGCGAACGGCCAAGAGTGGGGACAAGAAGCAGTGCAGTGACTACCGAGAAAATGACGAGTCCAGGGAGAGAACGCTTCTTGTTGCACCAGCAACCTCTTTTTTTATTTATTTTCTTGTCTTGTCACTACTTGTCGGCATTGTCGGCGGGGTAGATTGTATCCGTCGGGAGGTAGCGGTTCTCAAACACCTCGTCGCCGTTGACCATGTCGCTCTGCTCGACGCGTATCCGTGCCTGTGTCATGTCGGTGACAATGCCCGCCTCGGTGTTGCGCTTCAGGACGCGCTTGAGGACGACATCCCGGGGGACTTCGACCCAGACACGCATGTCCATCTCGCGCGCACAGTCGCACCAGCCCGGCTTGGAGAGCAGCGTGTACAGACCCTCGATGATGACGATGCGGTGGCGGGCGAGAATGGGCACGGGGGACGGGGCCGGGTCCTTTGCAGAGTGGTCAAACGTCGGAAAGGCGATGGGCGCGGGTGGAGTCGGCAGCAGCGGGACGCGCAGCTGGGAAATGAATGCGGCGTACGACTCGAGGTTGAAGGTGAATGCCGCGCCCTGCAATGGTTAGTGGTGCTGGCTGCGCGATAACAGATAAGAGTGGGGAGGGTGGGGCCAAACAGTCGCCACGACCGTGCGACACGTTGGGGCGCGCCTGGCGCGGGGCGGGAGGCGGGCCCCACGCCACCGGTCCGACGGCGCGCACGCGTGGGATGGCAATTGTATTATTCTCTGCAGCATTCAACTACTCACCCTGCGCCAGTGGGCCTGCACGGGGTCGGGGAACTGGTCTAGCTCTGCGCGCGAGTAGTGCCAGCCGTCCTGGCCGACGCAGATGGCGACCTCGTCGCCCGTTGCGAGCGCGGCGTTTGGCTCAGCGACGGCCGTCTCGCCGTTGATTTCTGCCGGATGCTCGACCGGGTGGCCGTTGACGAGCTCGTTGACGCGGTCCGCGAGCGGGTATGCGAGGGTGGACTTGCCGGAGCCGGGGCGGCTGCTGTCAGGGAGTGGATTACAGAGGTGTACGTACCCTGCGACGGCGACGAGGAGCCTGCGGTTGGGAGGGAGTCTGGTCGCGTGAGCGGGGTGTGAGTACGCGCTACTCACGCGCGATAGGCTTTGACGATTTTGTGGGCGAGGGTGTCTACGCCGGCGTCCATGGGGTTTGTGTCGATGGACATTGTGGTGGTGGTGGTGGGGAGTGGGGTGGGGGGTGTAGTGGTGTGGAGAGAGATGGGGAGAGGGGGAGGGAGAGAGAGAGAGAAAGAGGCGTCGAGGAGAGTGTCGTTGTCGTTGTCGTCGAGGAGTGGAATGGTCGGTCGGAGCAGCGGAGTCGACGAGTCCGCTCTCCAACTCCGGTTCAACGGACCGGAGTGGTAGTGGGAAATTTGCTTCCGTCCCCACCCTCAGGCCCACTGTCTCGGGCTATGACGCATCGCTCACGACCATTCAGCTCGCCGTCACCACCACTCTCCTCTCTCTCTCCACTCACCACAATGAAGCTCACTTCCGCACTCGCAGCAGGCGCACTCGCCCCACACGCCCTCGCATGGGGCGCAGCAGGTAAGCTTATCCGCCCCCCACGCTCACTCACCCCAGGGCACGAGATTGTCGCCACCATCGCCCAGATCCACCTCCACCCGCAGGTCCGCGAGCGCCTCTGCGACATCCTGCCCCCGACCGCACACTGCCACCTTGCGCCCGTCGCAGCATGGGCCGACGCAGTCCGCCGCTACTACCCCGAGACGGGCCCGATGCACTATGTCAACCGTGCGTCGAGCACCACACAGCACACACTGACAGCCAGCCAAGGGCGACGCGCCCGCTGAGCACTGCACGTACGGCGAGAACGGGTGGATCAACGAGGACGTCAACGTGCTCACGGCCATCATGAACAAGACGCAGGGCCTCGTGGACGGCGAGGGGTGAGCTTCCTGGAGTGTTAGTGAGGCTGACAGCAGCGACATTACGCTCCGCTTTCTCGTCCACTTTCTCGGCGACCTGCACCAGCCGCTGCACCTGACCGGGCGCGAAAAGGGCGGCAATGGCGCGCAGATGCGCTTCGAGGGCCGCGCGCGCTCGCTGCACAGTATCTGGGACTCTGGCATCCTGACGAAAAAGATGCGCGAGCTCGGCAACCACACGGCGCCGCTGCCGAGCGCCGAGGTCGAGGCGCAGCTCCCCGGCGCAATCTTTGACCCGTACGTGCGCTGGATTACCTGGGAGGGCATCCGGCAGTGGTGGCGCGCCGACGTCGACGCGTGGATCGCGTGCCCGGCCGCTGGCGACCCGTACCCGCACTCGGACCTCGGCAGCTACCCGCGCCCCACGCACACGGGCAGCATCGAGCGCGGCCAGCTGCTCGAGGGCGCCATCGGCATGTTTGCCGCCGCGGGCGACATGCTCCCCGACGCCGTCTGGACGCTCATGCGTCCTCTTGTGCCCGTCCCCGCCGCCGCGACCTCCGGCTTCAAGGACCGCATGCTCGCCGCTACCCCGCAGCGCCGCGGCGCCGGCGACGCAGCCGAGATCGCGTGCCCGTACTCGTGGAGCGTCGAGACCCACAAGCTCAACTGCGCCCACGCGTGGCCGAAAAACTACACCGGCATCCCCGTCGAGCTCGACTCGCAAGAGTACCTCGGCCCAATCAACGACGCAAAGGTCACAGAGCGCCTCCTCGCCCAGGGCGGCCTCCGCCTCGCAAAGATCCTCAACCTCGTCGTCGGCAAGGGCGAGTTCTCGCCCATCTATTTCCCGTACGAGTAGCCGGCCCGGGTTCTCCTTCTTCCGGACCGCCTTCTGGAACAGTAACATTGACATTACGTCCCACTCATTTACCAGTAGCAGTAGCAGTAACCGTAACAGTAGTAAACTAGAAACCATGCAGATTGTACCTCGAGCCCGAGGCCGGTAGAGCCCGTACGCGATCAGAAATGAGGCTGCGCCGACAGGGACCGCTATGCCCGCCGCCGGAGAATGGCCCGCACTGCCGCTGCCGCCCGAGCGCATCTGTCAACCACGCCCGCGCGGCCCAGCACCACGGCGCCACCAGCCCGGACGCAGCAGCGGCCAGACGCCCTGACCCCGCGAGCAGGGGGCAAAAAGTGCGACCCCGGACAGGATTGAACTGTCGATCTCCCGATGACGGTCAACGAATTAACAGTCGGACGCCTTAACCAGCTTGGCCACGGAGTCGGATACGCAGCTGGTCGGCGGACGCGGTTGGGCGGCGCTCTGGCAGTGCTCTGCATGGTGTGTCGCTGCTGTGCACGCGGGGTCTACGACAACGTACGCGAGCCCGGCTGCGGGCCTCTACTGCTACAACTCTCGCCGCGCCACAAAGTACACACTACTGATATCTGACATCTTCGGGCCACACTCGTCTATGGAGCTGTCTACTGTACGATACTACGACGCTGTAACCTACACTTCGCACTGCTGCGCTCTACTGACTACCTACCCCTCCATACGCACCGCCTGCGCCACCGCCTCCCACGTCGCAGAGTCCAGCGCCGCACCCAGGCTCGCCAGCTCGCCCGCCAGGGCGCCCAGCGCGTCCGCCGCCTCCCCGCTCCGCGTCCTCCTGCCCCCAGCACCACTACCACTGCCTCCAGTCGCACCCACGCCAAGCCAGCCGGCAACCGTGCGCGCGCACCCGGCACACCGCGCGAGCGGGCGCGTGTAGTCGTGGCCGTGCCCCGCGGGCGGGTCCGCGACGAGGCGGTCGAGTAGCGCTACGAGCCGGGCGGCGAGCGCGAGCGGGTCGGTGCGCTCGGCGGGGGTTAGCAGGACGTATGCGCCGTTGTCGATCGCGGCGAGCGCGGCGCCGAGGATCTCGCCGAGGGCCGCCAAGAGTCGGGGGGAGAGCGTCCGGGGGAGCGGGGGCGGTATTGTCGAGATGGGCGGGCGGGGCGGGGGGGCGGCGAACGGGCGGCGAGAGGCGTCTTGAGGACGATACTGGTGATACGGGGGTCGGTACTGGTTCTGGGTCAGACTCGGGTTAGTGCCGGTCGGGACAGTTGCTGCTGCGGTCGAGGCCGAAGCCGAGGAGAGTGCCAGAGTCGTGGCTGTACTTGGTGCGCCGAGCTCAGCTAGGGCGCTCGCCAGCGCACCTACAGGCGGCAGGGGGCGGGGGGCGTCCGCAGGCATCGGTCTGCTGGGCGGCGGCAGCGACGACGCGCGCGCTGTGGGTGACGAGCGGCGCGATTGTATCTGCGTATGGCTAGGGTTGAGCTCCGCTAGTGCGGCAGCGAGCGCGCCGGGTGGGGGGAGCGGCTGGGCGGGGCGCGCGGCATACGACGGAGCGCTGGCCGTCCCGCTTGCGTGGGCGGCGCGGATGCCGTGGCCGTGGTTGCTGGCCATCCCCGGAGCGCTCAAGCCGTCGCTCTGGCTGTACCCGTGCCCCGGCGCATGGACGCGGACCTGCCGGCGCGTAAAGAGCGGCACATCCGTGTCCTCGTCCATCTTCCGTCAGCTGTGCCTCAACACCGAAACTCACGCCCAAGTCGCCGTCGACCTCCATGGCCTCCAGCTCCCCCGCGCTCAGCGGCACGCCGACGACCTCGCACAGCAGCTGGAGCCTCGCGCGCCCGAGCGTCGGGACGCCGTTTGCCTCGGCTCGCAGGGCCAGGTTCCGGTCGTCGGTCCACAGCGTGACGGGGCACTGCTGCGAAAAGTGCAGGCAGCACGCGAGGATCTTGTCGTCGGACGACAGGATGCCCGCGGGCGGAGGCGCCTGGTCCCGTTCGCCCCAGGTCTCGAGGCGGAGGCGCGAGGTGCAGCCCCGCCGCGCGCCGCGCGCCACCTCCAGCAGCCAGTCCGTGGCGCTCCGCGCGACGTCGCCGACAGTGAGGTCGTGCCCGGCGCGCACAGGGTTGACGGACTGCTTGAGGCCGTCGAGTTCTGGAGGAAGAGTCAGCTCTGGTCAGAGGGGGGCCTGCAGCTGCGACTCACCAGTTACCACCGTCGTCGGGATGAGTATCCATGCGTCGCCGGCCAGCATGCGCGCGTACAGTGCGCGCACCAGCGCAAACTGCCCCAGCAGCACATTCGAGTCGATGGCGAGATACCTGCTCGGTATCGCCTGATCCGCAGGGAGCGGACCGGCCGCGCCGCCAAGGGCTAGTGGTACGGTACCCGCAGCATGGTCCGTGTCGATGTCTATGCTGTCGTCGGCCATCTTTGCGCACTGCGCATCGGCAGCGGGGAGGAGAAACAGAGTGGTGTGGTGGACGGCAGGCGCGGGCGAGATGACGAAATTAGTTGGAAAGTCATGTGGAGGACGGAACAAACAAACGGCGATGCGACTGATGCCCGAGTGGCACAGTGGCAGCCAGACCTGGTGTTTCCCCTCGTCTTTCAGTCCCGCCTCGCTGCTCGTCGTTTATCTCCGGCAACGCGGGTTCTAGATGCATCCAGTAGCAGATGACAAGTGGCTGTAGCAGTTGCCGATGCGAAGAATGTGAGCAGAAAGTGAATGCCGGGATGGACATTTTCCTTGACGCGCCAACGAGCTTACTGAGTGTGTTCGAGCGCCACCATCCTCCTCCCATGTCCAGAACCATATCCAGATAAGCAAAAAGCATCATACGCGGTAACACACGCGCTCGTCGTCTCTGACAACCCGCTCAGCAATCCCTCTCGCATCGGACCACAACGACAACAAAAATCTAGGTGCGACAGGGATTTGAACCCTGGCGGCTGACGCCAAATGATGACAAGATGTAGCTGTAAACAGCCGATTCTAATCATTCCCCTTAACCACTCGGGCATCGCACCTTATGACAATCAAGCGGGCTCGCATGTCCGCTATCGTTCCCCGTTGGTTTCCGATATCATACATCTCCAATCTCGTGTGCACAACGGGCTCATACCGCCTGCAGTGACATCCGTGCGGCTACGCAGTAGAGCATCTACTTGGCGTGCTTGCTCTTGTTCCTGTTGTGCTCTGGCGTCAGTTACTATCAGCGATCGCGGAACTCACTCTTCTTGTGGGTCTTCTTGGCGTGGGCGGCGTGGCCGCCGTGGGTGCTAGGCGTGGCCGACTCGGTGGGCGAGGCGGTGGCCTCCGAGGCAGCGTCCGACGACGATGTCGAGGCGTCAAGGCTGACGGGGGCCTTGGCCTCCGCCTTGCGCTCGGCCTTAGGCTTCTCGACCTTGGTCTCGGCCTTGGGCTTCTCGACCTTGGCCTCAACGGGCGGGGCCTGCTCGACAGGCTTCTCGATGGGCTTCTCGACGGGCTTCTCAACGGCCTTCTCCACGGGCTTCTCAACCGCCTCGACCTTCTTGGCCTCGACAGGCTTCTCGGCCTCCGGGACGATGGGCTCCTGGACCTTCTCAAGGACGTCAACCTTGACGTCGACGCCGTTCTGGTGAAAATGCAGCTCGCGGGGCTTGTACTCGGTCTTGTACTGGACAGGAGGTGCGGGCTCGGTCTTCTCCTCGGGCTTCTCCTCGAGGTCGACGTCGGGCGCCTGGCGGGGGCTCTGGGGGACGTCGACGGCCGGCTTGGGGCTGTTGTTAGTTGCCGTGATACATCGTGAACTCACTGCATGACGGTGCCGATGCGGGTCTTGGATACGAACGGCAGACGCGAGAGAATGAATGCAACCATCCACTGGAGGGTCTCGCGGATAGCGGCAAACGAGGTCTTGATGATGCCGTTGCTGAGGGGGTTGCGCTGGAAAAACTTGTGGACCGTGACGAGGACGCCAATGACGTACGGCGCGACGAGGCGGACGAGGAAGATGCTGATGTGAGCTACGGCGTCATGCGTAACCCAGCTTACAAGATGTGGTAGGGCGCAGCGAGGATGCGGTGGCGGGGGGGACGGGCGGGCTTTGAGATCTTGGTGATATGGTACTTTGAGGGGCCAGCGGTGTCGGACGGCGCAGGGTGGCTGTTGTCCGGGGCGAGGTGGAGGCTCACGTCCTGCCACTGGAACGCCAACTTGACCTTGCCGGCGGTGCAGATCGGCCACGGGGCGGCAGAGAGGGGGAGGGCGTAGACGGTCTTGCCGGAAAAGGTCGCGGTTTTCGACCTGGGGTGAGAACTCGGCGCTAGCATTGC
The DNA here is from genome assembly GCA_002973495.1 of Apiotrichum akiyoshidainum. Lineage (NCBI taxonomy): Eukaryota > Fungi > Basidiomycota > Tremellomycetes > Trichosporonales > Trichosporonaceae > Apiotrichum > Apiotrichum akiyoshidainum. Next base: position 41,889 of record PQXP01000186.1, on the reverse strand, counting down.
AACTCACTCGTCGTCCCACTGGACGTCGCCGACGGCATTGTCGGCGGTGAACGCGGCGTGGAGGGCGACAATGTCGTGGATCGCCTGGGGGCCTTGGGCGGTGTGGACGGGGACCTCGAGCTTGGCGTCGGGCGCAAGGTGCTGCTTTACGGCGGCGTAGATGGCACTGGGTGTCAGCCGTGTGAACCGCACAAATGGGTGGGAGCGCCGGGGGTGAGTATCCTGGCGCGTCGGGGCCAGAGATACGCCACTCGTCGACAGAACAAAGTGTCTGTGCAGGACGGGCCGCCTTTTTGGTTTTTTAATGGCTGCAAGCCACAAACAAATAATCCACCGTACTCACGGGTCGGGGGACGCGAGCTGCTTTACGACATCTGGTGGTGTGAGCGGGGGTGTCTTTTGAGTGAGTGGTGGACGCACCTTGGACCTGCTGACGGAGGAGGAGGGCGTCGATTGTCATTTTGTTGTTGTTGTTGTTGTTGTTTGGGTAGTGAGGAGAGGTGTAGTGGTGATGAGAACAAGACCAAGAACGGCGGAGAAGAGACATTGACGACTCTTGTTTACAGCCCACAGCCCACAGCCCACAGCCTGGCTGCTGGCTGGGAGGCAAGGCAGAAGAGAGCCGTTTCCGGGAAATGACCATGCCGGGGAATCGGCGGATCCCCTGGAAATCAAGATTACGTCATTCCGTCCAACCCACGAGACTTTCACGTGGTCATGTTTCCCACGGTGTAACCAGAACTGTCCTCTCCCCTCCCTCCACTCCCAGTTCGTTTCTTTCCGACGACGCTCGACACCGACTTTTACTCTCGGCCTCGTCCTTGCAACAACAACAACAACCACCCCCCAAAATGTCCGCACTCCGCATGCTCCCCCCCGCCGCCCGCGCCCTCCGCGCCCGCGCCCCCGSCTCCGGCTCCGGCTCCGGCTCCACGGGCCGGCGAGCCGTGGACGCCCTCGCCGTCCTGCGCGCGCAGGTGCCGGACGCGGTGGTACACGTCCTGGAGGAGCGGGCGCTGCATGTCCGCCATCTCGGCGACCTTTTTGCCCATGTGCGCGAGGTCGCGCGCGAGGCTGTCGACGGCGCTCGACAGCCGGTCGCCGTTGGCCTCGAGCAGCCGGATGCGCTCCTGCAGCGCCAGTGTGCGGTCCGTCGCTGGGCTCGCCTCTGTGGCGTCCGCCGCGTCGGATGCCGCGCGCGCGCCCAGCGGCGGCGCCGCACCCGTGCCGGCCGTGCCGTTGCGCATGCGCGCCTCAATGTCCTGGATCGCGCGCAGGAGGCTCGCCTGGTAGCCTACGAGGGCGTCGGCGAGGCGGCCCTCGAGGCCGGCGCCGAGCTGCGGGTTCTCGGCGGCCTTGGCGGCGACCGCGGCCGGAGAGTCGCGCATGCGCCACGGGCGATACGGGACGCCGTCGACGGGTTCCGGCTCGATGCAGATGACTGCGACAGGTTAGTCGTTTGTAAGCGATTCATGGACGCACTGTGCTGGACCTCGCCGTTCTCAAAGTCGGCCTGGTAGCTGCCGGTCGCGCTGCCGCGGTTGATGAGGAACGGTGTCGGGGCGCCGTTCTCAGGCGCGGTCGGGCACGCCTGGCCGGACACGCCGCTGAAGACGGCGTCGTCCGCGACGTGGTTCCGCGCAATCGTAAAGTCCTCGGCAGACGAGACGACCATTGCGTAGCCAAAGTACTGCCCGGCAAACGAGTTGTCAGTCACGACCGCGCCGCGCACGGTCGTGTCCGTGTCGTCGCTCCAGCTCGACGGGCCGGCGACAATGCCGACCTTGAAGTACCGCCCGTTGGCCCACAGACGGTTGTGGTGCACCTTGACGCCAGTGTAGTCGCCCGCCCACGGGTCGTAGTCTACGAGGTTGATGCCTGGTGTTAGCTTGGACGGATAAACGCAAGCTCACCGCCAAGCACGACACGGGTGCGAGAGTAAATGTCGTTCTCGCGCGCCTCGGTGCCCGCCGACCCGAACAGGACAATTGCGCCGTCAGTCGCGTCAAAGACCGTCTGTGCCACAGTCAGTATACCAGTCCTCTCTGCAGTCAGCATTTCGCTCACGTTGCGCTCCACCAGCGAGTCCTTGCACGCGACGCTGATGCCGTCCGCGCGCGGGTTGCCATACGGGGGCTCCTTTTCGTTGAGACCGTCGTACTCTTCGTCCCACTCTTCTCCACATGGTCCCTGTGGGCAGTCAGCCCAGTGCTCAGCGCTGCGCGATCAACTTACAATCTCGTTATCCGCAATGTACGCCTTGCGGCAGTTCAAGCTGTCGCCCTCGCGAACATGCAGGGCGCTCCACCCGCGCGGCTCGAACAGCCTGCAGCCCGTCACCTTCTGGTCGTGTCCGTTGCCGATCTCGATGAGCGCTTCGCCCTTCGGGACGCGCAGCAGTTGCGGCCGGTTGCCGTCAATGATGAGGTTTGATATTGTCGCGTAGTCGCAGGTCTTGCAGTCGGCGCTGGGGGTCAGTTCTGCGCCAAGGAGCTGCGTTTCCCAGGGTGTTTCCATTTCCTGCCGAGTCGCAGGAGCCACAGTCGGCGACATGATAAACTCACTAGATAGCCGTGGCCAGCTGCTCGCCCTCCACCACCAGCAGGGCGCGATCCCGTCCCGTCGGGGCCCCCTGCGTTGTGAGAGTCTGGGACGGGGAGGTAAAGTAGATGGACGAGTTGAGCCGGTGCACAGATCCGGGGCACAGAGAGACTGTTGCGCCCTTGCCTCCTACAGAGTCAGCAATGCGGCGCGACCACCCCCCACACACCGCTCGATAGCGCCTCGTTGATAGCGACGTCATTGCCGGACGGGAGACATTTTTGGCGCTTGCTCGACTTTGCACTCGCGTCCGATGCGGCTCCAAGGAGCAAGGCGGCGAGAACAGTCAGGCGCATCTCCTCCGTGTCGCAGTGTCGTGGTGGTGAGACGGAGTAACTGGAGAGAGACAGAGGTGATGGTCACGAGCAGGGCTCTGAAATCGGTCACTGGTGCGCTTTCAGAATTCAGCCAAGCCCAAGCCGATCGCGTCCTGGCTGGTGAATATTTGGTTCCGTGTCCGCTGTGGCATTCCGTCACTGCCTTACTCGTCTTGGCTCTCCCCGCACAACCATCCTCGCTGTCATGTCTGCTGTTGCTCTTCTCACCTTCACTCGAAACGCCACCACCTCTATCCTCCACCACCTCGAACCTCTCTACCAGCAATGTCCTCTGCAGCCACGAAGCGTATCCAGAAGGTAGCCAAGGGTGTTTACCACACAGCTGACAGCAGGAACTGGGCGAGCTCATGACCAACCCGCTCAACAACATCTACGTCGAGCCGAGCGAGACCAATATGCTCCAGTGGAAGGTCGTCATGCAGGGCCCGGTATGTGTGCGTCAGTCGATCGTACTGACCGTAGGCGGGCACCCCGTACGAGGGTGGCAAGTTTGGCCTCAACGTCCTCTTCGGCCACGACTTCCCCTTCAAGGCTCCCAAGGTAAGCTTCGAGCTCCAGCGCCCGGCCTGGACCGTGCCGCCAGCGGGCCGGCAAGCGTAACGTCACGGATACGGATAGTCCAAGCCCCGCTCTGGCCTTGCGCTCGAGCACGTTGTGCTGGTGACTAACGAGTCAGATCACTTTCACCAACAAGATGTACCACCCCAACATCGACTCCGACGGAAGGTGAGTGCGCCGTGGCAGTGCAAGTGCTCCTTGCGTATCATCTCCCGCTGACACCGCCAGCATCTGTGTCGGCATCCTCAAGGCCGACGTCTGGAAGCCCAACACCCGCATGCCTAATGGTCCGTTCATGTCTCCGTTTCCGCCGGGTGCGCCCTGCTGACGCCCAGTCCTCCTCTCCCTCTACAACCTCCTTGAGAGCCCCAACCCCGACGACCCTCTCGTCGCCTCGATCGTGAGATTCGGCCCTTGCTGGAGCTTTCGCTGACCCCAGGCTGATCAGTACCGTGCGGACCGCGCTGCGTTTGATGCCAAGGCGCGCGAGTTCACCAAGAAGGTGAGCTTAGAGAGCATGTCCGTAAGCTGACTTTTCCAGTACGCCGTCTAGAGTCGGGCGGCAGAGTGCCCTGTCCTGTCCGCTCGGACGCAGGAGCGCGTAGAAGTGTACGATTCATAGCATGTAAACATGACAATATAACCCGGATCCCCATGTCTCTTGTCAGGTAGCATGACCGCTGCCACTCGCTGCGGGCCGCCTCGCCGCTGCCATCGGCGGGTTTGACTGTGCATGGTATACATGGCCTGGAAACTGGAAGGGAGATCGGGAGACCTGATCGTGGTTGACGTCGTTGAGGGCCAAGAGGGCGTGGGCCCTGAATCATGCATGAGCCAAAGACCAGTTTGCTTCCGAGATACCACGTGGAAATCCACCACGTGGTCGACCGCAAAAGTTCACAACTTCGCTCATAGTGATAATCCTCCTTTCTGGTTTGTTTGTTTGTTTGTTGACTACTACCCCACACCACAACCATGTCCGCGACACTGTCCAAGAAGCAGCAGAAGGCTGCCGCTTTCCGCTCCAAGCAAAAGGCCAAGAAGCGCGGCGTCGAGGCGCCCGAGGACCTCCCCGAGCTCGATCTCGAGGCCGATGACGACGTGACGATCGCCGAGGCGTCGACGACTGCCAAGAAGGACGAGAAAGAGGCCGCCGGCAAGAAGCGCAAGCGCGGCGACGACGACGAGGCCAAGGACAAAAACGAGAAGAAGGACGGCAAGGCCGCCAAGGGCAAGGGCAAGAAGGAGGGAGAGGACGGAGAGGACGAGGACGAGGACAAGAAGAAGACCAAGAAGGACATTAAGCAGCGCTTTATCCTCTTCATCGGTAAGTCGTGACGGCGGCACTGTGTGCTGTGGCCATATTCTGACATGCAGGAAACCTCGGCTTCAAGACCACCCGCGAGGACGTCGCCAAGCACTTTGCTGAGGCTGCCGGTGAGTTTTGCCACCGCCATCACCACCTCTCTATCAGTCCCACTGACCCGCAGGCCGCACCCCGTCTGTCCGCCTGTTGACGGAGAAGGCGAAGCCCGGCTCCAAGACCCCGCCAAAGTCGCGCGGCATTGCGTTCCTCGAGCTCGCCAACGGCACGGAGATGCAGGCGTGCATGAAGCTGCACCACTCGATCCTCAACCAGCGTCGGATCAACGTTGAGCTCACGGCCGGCGGCGGCGGCAAGTCGGCGGTGCGCAAGGAAAAGATCGCCGAGCGCAACACGCGCGTGGGCGGCCAGCGCGAGCGCAAGGCCGAGAAGGAGAGGGAGGAGGCCATCAAGAACGGCACCGCGCTCCCCGAGCCCGTCGCTGGCGAGGGCAACCAGGGCTGGAAGGACGAGTCGGGCGACGCCGCCGACGGCTTCAAGATGCGCAACGGCCGCCGCGTCAAGGTCAAGGGTGTACGTTCAGCTGCCAGTGGCCCAAATTGTAGCACAGAGCTGACGGAATTCTCAGGGAGACGACCGCGCGGCCAAGCGCTCACGCACCGACGGCGGCGACGCCGGATGGGGAGGCCGCGGCGGCGGCGGACGGAAAAAGTGGGAGCCCACCGGCGCCAACGCCCTCGCTGTCGGCAACTAGGAAACTGTACCAGGCGCACCGCGCCACTAGATGGGTTCGTGGGATTTCATTGTGTACTAGATATGCGACATGGCTACGCTCGCACATTCCGCTGGAGAGGTGCGACTGACGTGCTGACTGAGAGGCTGTGTGTCGGGGCCGGGCGGGGGGGATGGGGGACGCAAGACCAACTTGGCCGCCGGCCATGTGCGCCCGCACATGCGGCTGTTACATAGATGACACGCTGCTCGCTCGCATCGCTCCGGTGTCCCGCACCCGACATCGTGCCGACGCGACGGGTACATCACGCTCCGCGTCTCCGTGTCTTGGCGCGCCCCGAGCGCTCATCCATGCCTCGGCAGATTGCCCCGGGAAGGGGATCCGCCAGCTCCGACACGAGCTTTCCCCGCAGCTCTCCCTGCCGTGTCGGCCGTCCGTCAGCGAGCAGCCAGGAGGCTGGCGTGAAACAGCAGGACGAGGCCAAACGCCGGAACGCACCATACGGATGGAGGCCGGCGCATGATGGACGCGCCAGGCCGCTGTGGCTGTGCTGTGCAGGGCCTTGTCTGCAGCTCTGCGGCAGCAGCTGCTGCGGCTTGCTACGTTGCATGCTCTCGGGACCCACACCCGGCTCTCCGCCCGGCACTCTGCCCTGCCAGGCCTGCGACCAGAGGCAACTTTTCGTGTGCCGTGTGTCGTCCCCTTCGTGTGATTCCTCCCTGGCCGGTGACTAGCCCACGGTCGCTTCTTTCATAGCCGTTCTTGCCGCCCCCCCTCTCGATACGCGGCACCGGTGCTGGTGCATCTGCCTCCCATCTAGCCCGTTCTAACTGGACGCAGTCCCCAGTACCGGTGGCGGTGCCGGTTGAGCCGGTTCGGTCAGCTCTCGGTAGCGGGCAACTGGCGCCTCGGATATCCCGGAATGTGGCTCTCGACTGCGTGTATAGTCCTCATCAGCATCGCGCGCAAGTTGCGCGCAAGCTGCAGCTCCGCGCCGATCCGCGCCGAGCGTACAGTATCTGGTCTCCTGATTTTCAGACATGTACGTCCTACTTCAGTATGATGGGCGACTGATCCTCAGCACTAGGTGCTAGTGACAGTGCGGTGTGGTCTGTCTCGTGTCGCAGAACAGTTTCAAATGTCTGTTAAAATGGCGCACCCGCAGCGTGGCGGCGATCCGTGTGTCTGGTGTCGAATGCCACTGCTTAGCGCGCCGGCGATCCAGTCTCATACGAGCTCAGACACACACGGCACAGACGCCTTGGGCCTCCGCACCGTGTACATCCAGCCTGTCTGAAAGCTACACACGCTGACACGAGCAACCCTTGCGCTCAGCTGAGCGCCTCTCTCCTCTCCGATGTGCTCAGCAGAGCGTCTCTCTCCTCTCCGCTGTGCTCAGGCATCGCACACAGTATAACCATGCATCCCTTACGGTAGTTTAATATATGCAGTGAACAGGCGCGGCCTGACGTTTGGTCGCTTAGCTGACGTGGGGGCGTAGGGCATGGGACATGCGCCACCGGGGCGAGATGGGTTGGAGGGGGTGGTAGTAATGGAGGTGATGCCGATGGGGAGTTGGAATGGCGTAGATAATGATATGGGTAGAGCTGGGAGTAGCGAGTTGATGCGGTTATGGGGCCGGGGGTCGGGGACGAGGGCAGGCCGGGGCATCGCCGTTGATAGTGGTGGGGGCGCAGACACTATTCTGCCCCCTTTTTGCAGTTCTGCCTCGCCGACGCTGTGGTTTCCGCCAAATGGACGGGCGAGCGAGCGGGAGAACAATGTCTGTCGCCGCCATGCCCGCGGCCGGGCGGGTGCTCAGAAGCGTGTGTGGTCGCCGGCCATGCACTGTGAGGTCAGTCTCTGTGCCCAAACGTCATCCGCAACCGTCAAAGGAATACCTGAGTTGTCAGCGCCACCCTCGCAAGACACGGCTGATACTCACCTACCAAGCTGCAAATTGGCTGGTACGTCATGACTTTGCACTTGCATCCCGGTGTCGAGCACAGGCAGCGGTGCTCTTCCATGCGCGGCGACGGTGTTGGCGGAAGGCCTAGCCGGTGGACGTGGGTATGCGAGTGGAGGTGGCTTGATTGTGGGTGCGGACGTGATGCCGGGGTGGGGAGAGGTGGACGGATGCCTGCCATTGTGGCGAGTAGGGTGACTGTCTGCGGCTGCGGTGTCGCCGAGCAAGGGTGGATAGAGTGTTGAGGATGGGGGTTCGTCGATGTGCGCCTCTGAATGGAGAGAGGGCGCGACGCAAAGGCGCTGAAAAGCGTGAGAAGTCGAAGAGGGCAAAGGAATGTGGGATGCCGGGCTAAAGGGCGACGTGCTGTCAACGGAGACCTGCCGTCAGACGCTGTCGAAAAGTAAACACAGTCGAGGACGGTGAAGTAGCAGATGAAGTCGAGGACTGAGGGGGAGGGGAAGCGGGCAGCAGAGAGAGAACAGCAAGAAACAACAAGAACGAAGAAATTGAGATTGTGTGGGAGAGAAAGGATGGAAACAAGCTGGTGTCGCGAGCGTGTTCTTAAACGACCACGGTGGCGGCCGCAGGCTTCAAGTCGCGTCGTTTACCGTGCACCTGGTCGGGCACACGCCGCCGCCCGGCATTGGGAGAAGGGGGAGGGACCGCAGGATCGCAGGGGATGCACATGTCTTGTTCTGGGGGCCTAATGTTTGGCGGTGCGTGCGCGTCGCGCGTCGCCGCAGGAAAGCATAGCCCGAACCCACACACGGACCGGCGTAGCTCGTCGCCGCGTCGATGATGGGTATCAACGCACATCTGACACGCGTGGCGCCGACACACACCATGGGCAGCAGGCATACCTCCGCGAGTGTCGCCCCCTGCTCCGTGCCTCGTCGCCTAGCCACAGCGTCCCGGCCGTGCCGTGCGCGGGGTTCGTGCGCGGACCAGAGAGCAGGGACCAGCAGTGTACCAGATGGACCGAACCGGGGCCCTCGGAGTTGACAGAACAAAGCCTCGCGAACGGGGCGAGGCGTGTCGCGGCCAGAGGGATGGGAACCGCCAAGGGGTCGAGACGATAGAAGTGGGGTTTCCATCGCCCGCCCAACGTGCTTATTCTTTCCATGGCCCAAAGCGACACCCACTCGACAGCTTTGCAGAGCCGCAAATCAGCGACAGCAGGCACCTGTCCAGACTACATGGCCAGGACTGGGCACAGGGCAGGTGTGGGCATCTGGCAGCCCGCCATCTAACATGCTTGTTTTCCGCAATTATCCGCGCACCATCCACGACAGCCAAAACGCCTCTGTCCGAGCCGAGGCGAAGCCGTGCAGCACAGGCGCGTTCTGGGGGCACTTTGTGTCCATGGAGCACGCCTGCCGTTGTGCAGAGTCGTCTACGCCCATCGCCTCGTAACGACTACATGACCCAGGGCACATTACTCACCGGGAATATCGTCTCGAGTTTCAGGACGAAGTTGCTTTCGCCGTTTGTGCTGTCCTGGCCTCCGCGGGTCGCACTCCGCCCACGTCTCCGTGGGGTCTTTGTAGGTACCGCCCGCAAGCCGACGAACAGCTGCAGGCGCTGTGTTATGGGCGAGGTAGGCGGGGCCGAACGAGCTTGGCCACCAGTCACAGAGGCCAGAGTCGAGCTTGAAGAGTAGCCAGGAAGACGGAATCACTGATGCACGGGGACGGCAGCGGGGATTAGGAGACTAACGTGGGCGGCCTGGAGCGTCAGTGTCAATGCCCTGTTGGCCTCTGGGTGAATCCCATGACCCACTCTCAACTCTCAGGAGGGAGCAACGCAGACCTCGGGGTCGCTATCAGTCGTTGGCGGCGCGCACCCTGGCAGCAGCGGTGACTCGTCTGATAAATAGGCTGGTAGACTTTGAAACTGCCATTAGCCGAAGGGTAAATTGGCCCACCCATGCGAATTATATCTCACCTTGGGCAGTAGCTCGGAAATGGGGTGAACTGCGCAGTCGTCTTGCACGGTCTGGAACGTCGAGGATCCTGCAGGCGAGACAAAGAGTCCAGGGCTTGCTGATGTGAGCGTCCAGGATGTAACTTGGAGATGAGAGCAAGCTGTATGCCGACCGTTGTTTGCCTTGCTCTAGCCGAAAGTTCGGCGTCACTGGGAGCACGTCAAGTAGCAGCCAGCAGCCAGCAATCACGGTAGCCGGTCGCGTTGCCTGTGGAAATGCACCTCTGGTGTGCCGAGCTTCCTGGGCAACAGACGGGGCAGCTGATGATGTAGGTCTATATCTGCTGTCCGCGGCAGAGGGCGGGCTTTCGATCTCAGCAGATGCAATGGCCAAGATGTCCGGGTGGAGGGAGGGTGTAGGGAGGGCGCTGCAATGATGTCTCTTTGCGAGGCTGAGACTGACACTCACACATACACTGCTGTGGTGGCGAACACACAGCTGACGTTGGCAATGGCGGCGGTGTGCACTGTTGGCAGAGCGTAGGAGCACAGAGGAGGGGGATGGGGCAATGGACGAGTGAGTGGTTTTGAAGGTGAGGTGACGAGGAGGAGGGCGTGTCCAGGCCGAACGTCAATACGATGGCAACGCGGGGCAGGGAGGCGGGCGGCTGGGCGAAGTGGCGAGCCGTGTGTCGTTTGTGTGTCTCGTTGGGTTATGGAACGCAATGGTGGTCGGTTGAGAGAGCCGGGGCCGGAGGATTATTGATCGAGCTCACGATGTAAAGCTCCGAGATGGCGATCAGGCCATTCTGTATTTAGCGAACGCTGGCCCCGATATAAGCAGCAGCGACGATCGCAACTGTGATGTTGTAGTTGGGAGGTTGGGTGATGGGGGGAACGGGCAAGCGATAGGTCCCAGTTATGAGTCGCAGGAGGAGGTGGATGACTGAGGTCGGTCTCTCTGTATTGTATCGATAGTGATGAAGCAAGAGGTGGCGATGGGGAGCTGGAGGGGGGAGACAAAGCGGTGGTTTGTTGTTTGTAAAGCCGGGGGATGGGGGAGGGGAAAGCACCTGATACCGATTGAGAGATGTTGGTTGTCGGGCTGCTACCTGTGGGCTCTGGGTGGGTTACACACAACGTCAAGACCAGGAATGTTGATGCATGCACACTCCAACTCTCAACTCGGTCGTCCTTGTCTCACCTAGGCGCCGTTCGGACACTGTACCCAAAATTGTTTCGCACAAGCATGCTGCTGCTGCTGCTGCTGCTGCTGCTGCTGCTGCAAGTCGCGCGCGGGAGGGAGGCAGCAACGGCACGGCACGGCTCGGCAGCGGCGATGGCAGCAGTCGTGTAGACGACTCTCGTGGTCCTCCTGTCTCACGTTCCAGTTCCCTTTACGACTGGGCCGAGTCTGCCGCCCGACTTGGAGAATCTGGCAAGGAGCTTTTTTCTCAATGAGCAGCAGCCAGGACGCGGAGCTGCAGCCGTGTGATCTCGGGACTCTGCTTTACTCTGTATGGTCTATTTGCTCCGGGTCGGGATGCCTAACTCACACGCTGGGCTGGGCTGGGCTGGGCTCGCCCCAGAGCGTGGAGATGTGAGAGAAGCGCGACCGGCACGATCTCTGGGCAGCGACAGGAACCGCCAGGAGGGGAGGGAGGGGGAGCCCGAGTTTAGCTTCCATGACGCAGAGGGGAGGGGAGGGGAGGGGAGAGGAGAGGGGACTGTGTAATCGAGGCATAGGAGCAGGGCGGGCAGGCACCAAGGAGTAGTATGGCAGGCGGCAGTTTGGTATGACGCGTCGGCGCACAGAGGATGCAGGGACATGTGCACAGCTTACTTGGAGGGTCCAGATCGCGGCTGGCATTCGGCTCTCCTGGGCGCGCAAGCTTGCTTGCTTTGGGTCATTGGGCTAGTCTGGACCTTGAACATTATTATCATCCTGTACTGTGGCTGATGTGAGAGACTCTCCCCGGAGCACACACAACAATTGGGTATCCATCCCATAAGCATGCTACATCCACATCCACACACTCTGCTGATCTGATGATCCCTCCCTCMTCCCTCCTCCTCCTCCTCCTCCTCCTCCTCCTCCTCTTCTTCTGTTCAACTCTTTTGCCTTTGGTCGTGCTTTGACATGATATTCATGACCTGCAGCCGCAGCCAACAATGCTGCCATCCGCCCTGGATTCGATTCACAACCTTTCAATGATGACAACGGTTTTAGGACAGTTCACGCATGTGGTGTGCGTGGGGTGCGTGGGGGTGCGTGGGTGGGGAGGGACCGTGGGTGGGGGAGAAAAGTCAAAAGGGGCACAAGCCCAGAGGTGAGTGAGGTATGCCAAGTGACAGCAACCAAAACCCAAGTCAGGAGTTTCCCGTTCGAGCACTCTCTTTCTCCGGGATCACAACCTCTGGCCTCTGGCTTCTTGCCTTCCATGTCTCTGCCGCCGCCGCCGCCGCCGCCGAGCGGGTGTTTTGCCGCTGAGCGTTATCTTCGAGTGCGTGGGTGGTTGTTCCTTGCGTGTTCCTTGCATGCTTGTTCCTTGCATGCAATCTGGACCGGCCCATCCACCTTGCCGCTGCAGCTGGCCCAGCTCATGCCGACGGAACGGCCAGATCCAGCTAGCCGAGCTTGGCGAGCCCGGACTTGCCCACAAGGCTCTGGATCGTCCAGACCATTGGCGCAGGGCGAGAGGGTAAGGGGATGTTGGTTGCAGACAGGGAAGGAGCAGCCTCTCATGCACCACACATTGGGACCGCGCACCCGAGCGGTTGAGCATCCCAGTCGCAGGGGATGCTAAAGTAGCGACACAACAGCCGTCGGAGCAGGCGACAGGTCAAACATTATCCCAGTGGAGGCAGCGGATAGAGTGGCGGTAGGTTCGAGATGTCTTGGGACAGCTTGGTCGATTTTGCGACCCCGTCCATCCTGCATGTCACTCGCACGCCGCGACAACATTGACAGCTCCGCAGGCGACGAGGTAACGAACCTCAAAGAGGAAGAGCGGCGTACGTCCGTCGCACCTTCCTGCGGTCCAAGGTTGTGCACATTGGCTGTGCACCATACGGCCTTTGTTTCAGTTCCAACTTAGCTATGTTACTGTCGCTTACTGATCATACTGCACTTTGTCTCATGTCAACCATATGGACTTCCCGTCCGAACTTTGTCTCATGTCAACCATATGGACTTCCCGTCCGAATGGGGAGAACAATAGGAAGGTGTGTGAACTATGTAAGAACTAACCGATGCGCGGGGCCTGGGACGAGGCTGGCCTGGGAACCGCAGGAGGGCAACATGACTTGCAGAATTGTGGAACTCTTCGGAATGGTTTCACGTCGTCAGCCATCCTCCGCATGATGCAAACACGCACAGTCATCGGCTGATCCCCGTCGGGTCCCGGCCCTCGGGGCTGGCTGTCGCCGACAGCCCAGCCGAACCCGAGGTAGTTGGGTTGCTCAGCACGGCCTGACCGCTCCGCTCCGTACCCACAAGCGAATGCGTGTAGTATCTGACGTGCCCGAGGTGACGCAGCCTCGGCGACGGCGAAAACAGACTAGGCGGAAGCAGGAGCTGCTCCCAAAGGGTCAGCACCGCTGACTCCAGGAGGTGCGCATCAAGGGGAGACCGAGTGCTGCATCCGGAGACACCCTTGTTTCCCGTTTCCCGCAATTCCTATAGGTGACCAATTGTGGACGGCTTGATACATAAACCAAAGTCCATCTTGCCTCGTTCCTCGCTGCAAAGTGCAGGCTGACTGGCCGACGCCGCGACACACAGGGAACACGGAAACACCGCATTGCGCCACAAGCCACGGGCCACGCAAGGCATGTGGCGTTCTGACATCAAATAGTCGGCCCAGCCGATTCAGCCTATGGATTGCTTGACACGGGTTGGACCCGAAGCGAGTGCGGCCAAGCTCCGTACGCAATGCTGGGTTGGCCTGCTGAGATCTCTGAGATCTGATCACTGAGCGTGTCCTGGACACTTGCAGACCATCGCCACACTACCTGGGCGAAACATGTGCTAAGGCTTGGTCGCGATTCAGAACCTGGTTCCCCTGTCACGGGGATCGTCCAGCTAGATCCAACTACCCGAATAGCATGTGAAGCTGCACTGTTTGATTGTCTGATCGTCGCCTGTCACCTGCCCAGGAGCTAGCGCTGTCGGAGGATTCAGCTGCCTTGGGAAGGCGACGCAGGAGAGACAGAGGCGGCCCCAAGGCACATCTGGTCTGGGCTCTCCATGCTCCATGTGTACTTTAGCGCGTGTCATGCTGCGCCGAACCACCCATGCCCACGATTGGACCGTGCCGGCCGTGCCCCGAGGTCATGGGGACCAGTTCAGCGGAGCTCTACACAGCACTGGTTCCAGTGTCAAGCCCCAGCTCGCCGTACCGGCCTGCAGTGCGCCAACCGGGAGAAAGGGGGCTGCAGACAGCTCAGTGCCTCTTCGCCCTTCAGCGGCAGTGGGCATCAGTCCCGATGGAGCCTGAGGCTCCAGTCACCAAACTTCAGGTCCGGAAAAAGAGGGAAGAGGGAGCCGACCATGATGCGCCTCTGTCAAGACGTACTTACAATGTTGTGGAAGCTTGTGCAGCATGGTTGGCACTCGTATGGATGACATGACACGTCCTTGCGGCGCGACGTCACTGCTGATCGATCGGAGATGGCCGAGTTCGGCCTGCCGCCTGCCGAGGTTACCGAACCCACCGAGGTTTCTGGCGAAATTGGGACAACTAGGCCATAGGCTGGCTCCACCCACGTATCGACCCACATGAAGTCGCGACCTGTTGGGTGAGCTGATCATATGACCATAAAGCCAGATTCCAGGCCTCGTTCGAGATACTCTAGTTCTGGCTTCCGGCCGATGTCGTGAACCCTGCATGGAACATACACTCTTTCGGCACCGCTGAAGCGAGAATAGAGTGTCCGCATGCCTCTCGCCTGCGGTATCTGCCGCTCCACTGTTTGCTTCGCCTCAGAGCTGCGTCTCTCTGGCGTGGGCCTCGACCTCCTCGGTACGTTTGGTGCAAAAGGAAGAGACGTGACTTGCGCAGAATGTGCACAGTTGGACCTGCATCATGTCCCGTGGCCGCGTCCTGCAAACAGAGCACTGTCGGAGCCGGCACCGGCGTTGTCAAGGAGCAGAGGTAACACATTCCGCGGCGGGGATCAGGAGGCTCTGGGCACTGTGTGCTCGGTACAGTCGGCAACGAAGAACAAGCCCCAGAGGCTCCCTCTGGCGGTCATCTATGAGTAGCGGTAGCAGACGTCCAAATAACGCACCATCGCAATGGCATAGTTGGGGCCACCTACCGCAATACTAGGAAGCAGACTGTTGAGACAGAGCTGAGGGTGGTGCGCTTGGCCAGGTCTCTATACCCAGCCTCGCGACCTGCGGCGATAGCCACCATCGCGCCCGGCGAGCTTCACCGCGAAAGCCACCGTCTCCTAGGCTCCTTGGCCTCTTGTCTCGGTCAGCAAGTCAGCAGTACAAGGATCGTGAGGATCGCGCGGATCGCGGCATGAGCCTGCTCCGCTGCACTGTGCAACACTGCAACACTGCCCGAGCCTGTCGTGAGCAACCACAGCTGGCGACCTCCGACCGACAAGTGCCTGCCAGCAGGTGACGTTCTCACACGAGCGACAAACGCGCCGGCCCGGCCCCAGCCTGCGCGACAGATATGCATCCGACGTGGCCGTCATTGCTCGGCTTGTTGGTCGGCATCTCGGCCAACCCTTCATGATTGCCATCGTTCTCCGTTACTTGGATCTTGATTGCCTCCACATTGTCGATCGCCAGATGGATGACTTGCTCTTTCCAGCTTACGCGCTTCCTTGCCGACACTATGCTTCTCGCTCGCCTGCGTGCCTATCAAGGCCTGGGAGGCGCGAATAGACAACGGCGCTGGCGGATGTATGAGACGGAACACACGATAGTGGCGTTGTTAGGGCCAGCGGCACCGAACTGTGAGTAGTTGGTCAGCGGCCCAATGGGCCAGCACCAGAGAGCTGCTGCCTCCTTGGTGGGCAGTATGACCACGAGGGCTGCATGCTGCCGCACGGCGTCACCGTGGCACATATATTTACAGAGGGGTAGTGTAGATGGCGCAGTGGTGGTGGTCGGATGCGGGGCTGGGTGTGGATGGGTGTGTGGTGGATGTTGATGGTATCTTGTCAAGTCCCCGAGCTTGCTCAGGCCTTCGCTCCGCCCTGCCCTTCCTTGCGGCTTCCTGTAAAACGTCTTTTGTGTTCGTTGGTCATGACCTTGAGTGCCCCGTGCTAGGTGCTAGCACAATCCCAGCTTGCTGGTAGTTGCTAGTACTGGTACAGTACATGGTGGGTGGGGGTGTAGAGTAGTAGTACTAGTAAAAAAGACTGTGAAGGGACAGGAGGACGACAGCGATAGCACTAACGTGTGACAAGGACCCGAAAGAGAGTGAGAGAGCGAGCGAGATCAGGAAAGGGGGTAAAGAGAGAGGAGCAAAAGGAGAATCAAGTAGCGAAATGAAGAAAGATAGGCAAACAGGGAAAGAGAGGGGGAAAGACGTGATATGAATGGGATGCTGAGGAGAGGTGATGGCGACTGCAGGGGATGAGAGATGGGACGCAGGCGCCGGCTGAATGATGCTGGGGTAGCGATGGACAACGACCGCGCGGCGTGGGCCGCTGCGGGCGGGACATTGATGTTGGTTTTGTGCTTATGATAGAACCGCGTGGATATGCCGGGTGGGCCAGCAACGGCAATGGTCGCGTTCCCTCACGAGGGAATGAGAAAGTTTGCCCGCTTTAAGCCTTGAGAGCAACAGGGGCGGCCTCGGTGCCAATGGTTCCAGCAACAGCGGCAAACGAGACAGCCGAAGCGATCTTGGCCTTGGCGGCAGCGACCTCGGGGTTGGGGGTAGTCGAAACCGAGACGATAACAGCGTCCTGCTCAGAGTCCGAGTCCATGGTGACAACCTGCCGGTTAGTGCCCTTCTTTCCAGGCAATATCCTGTCCTGGACTCACCTCGACGGGCTTCTCCTTGGGAGAGGGAAGGGGGGTAGACTTGGCGGGAGCAGGCTCAGAAAGAACCTGGGCCGCGGTCTTGGAGCCCCAAGAGGGCTCACGACGCTCAGTGGTGGGGGTGCTAGGGGTGCTCAGGCCGAGAGCCGGGAACTCGTCGGCGCGGGGGACGCGCTGAGGGGGAGCGGACTTCTTGTCGGGGTTAGCCGACGAGGAGCGGGATCCGTTGGAGTGGCCGTTGGCGTAACGAGGGCCACGGCGAACACCGTTGTTACCGTTGGGCGAGTGGGAGCGCGAGTTGACGCCGTTGGCGCGCGAGTTGCCGGGCTGCGAGGTCGAACGCGAGGGAGGGACCGACGAGCTGGAAGGCTTGGGGGGGAGAGTGGCGGGAGCGGGGGTGGGGGCAGCCTCCTTGTCGGAAGCAGCAGTCTCGGCAGCCTCAGCCTCAGCACCCTCAACACCCTCGGCGATCTCAGCAACGGGGGCAGCAGCGGGAGCGGCAACCTGCTTGCCCTGGTAGCCCTGGTGGCGGGGGTCGTAGTGGCCACCGGCGGCCATCATGCGGACAACACGAGGAGACGGGCGGGTGGGAGCGGGAGCAAGGATACCGCGGATAATGTCGGGGTGACGGACATCGTTGCCCTCGGCGTCAATGTGAGGGAACTTGCAGAACTCGCCGTTGCGGCACTTGCCCTCGCGGAAGAAGGCACAAGGAGGGGGGTTGCCGTCCTTCCAGGTGCCAAGGTGCGACGAGCCGCCGGGACGACCGCCAGGACCCCAGGGCTTGGGGCCGCCCGAGAAGGAGGGCTTCTTGCCGTGGTAAGGCTTGGAAGGAGGGCCGTTGGGAGGGAACTGGCCAAAGCTCTGTCGCCTTCCGTGACCGGGGTATCCGTTGGGAATGAAGGGCTGGAACTGAGGAGAGGTGGCAAAGAAGGAAGGGTCGTTGGGCATAGGAGGGGGGGGAGTGGGCATCAAAGTGGGCGAGAGAGGACCCATGGCGAAGCCTGCAGACGGCGATCCCATAAAGGGGGCACCGCCGGGGACAAAGGCAGGCGCAATGGGGGAAGGAACATGGGCGCCGGCCTGGGCCGACGCGGGTATCGAGTCATGCTGGATAGTAGAAGCAACAGCCTCGCCGTTGACAAGAACCTCGGCGCCCTCGGCGGCGGCCTCAACGGGAACCTGAGCGACGGCTCCGGGGACAAACTCCTGAGCGCCGGGGAAGAAGGGGACGGCGCCGGGGTAAGGAACAAAGCCCTCGTAGCCGTAACCCGGGGCGGGGAAGAAACCGGGGTTCTGCGGGCGGGGGTGGAAGAACATGCACGAGGCGCCGTACTTGCAGTTGGGGAAGTTGCGGCAAGGAATTGTCTTTGCGACCTCGGCGGGGGGAAGGTTGGCGGCACCGTTGGGCGCAGCAGAACCGTTGGGCGCCGAACCGCTAGGTGACCTCACGGGGCCAGAGTGGTAGAAGCCCTGCGGGGGGTAGAACTGGGGAGGACCCATCTGAGCAAAGGGCGGGGGGACGGCGTACATGGGCTGGGGGTAGAGGATCGAGAGCATGACGGGGTCGCCGGTGACACCTGGAGGGGGGACGATGGCGCCAGCAGCAAGGAGCTCGCGGACAACGTCAGTGTGGCCGTTCTGGATGGCGAGAACGATCGGGGTCATGCCAGTCGCCAGGTCTGTTGGGTGTCAGTACGTGCACACATGCGGCCGTCGAGAAAATAATGATTCTGCCCAGTGTGTTTCGGCTTTCTCAAGATCCCAGCCCCCATCCTTCGCCAGATGCCCCTCCCCACCGGAAGATGGGGTTAGGGGGGTGCGAGGAAGAATGGAAAAGACGGACCGGCCCTTCTGATGTAGTACACACGGCTTTTGACGCAACACTCACCAAGAGTCTCAAGAGTCTCGAGTCCACGGGCAAGGATGGCACGCACATCCTCAAGGCGGCCCTCGGCACAGGCGTGGTGCAGCTCAGCCTGCGGCTGGATGGACAGGGCCGCAACTCCGGCCTCGGCCGCCGCAACTCCATCCTCTGTAGCCTGGGCATCGGCACCGGCCTCGGGAGCCGGAGCAGCAACAACCTCGGCAGCAGCCGGGGTGGCCTCAGGAGCGGCGGCCTTGGTGGGGGCAGCAGCGGGGGCGGGAGCCTGCTGCGTCTCGGTCGACATCTTGGTGCTGCTAGTGGGCAGTCGTCGGTCTCGGCCAGATAATGCGATGGGGATCGACAGACGGCGGTGCTATTGCGAAAAGTCGGCTGGTCTCAAGTTCTCGCGCGAGGGTGGTGAGAGGGCGAGGATGCCGATATGCCGCGCGGGCGAGGTGTAGAGGAAGAGGGTTGAGGTGGGGAGGGGAGGGGTGGGGATGTGTTTTTGGAAGAAAGAGAGCAAGAAAGACGAACAAGTCGAAAAGACGAGTCGGGAGGAGCAACCGGCGTACAGTGTGTCCGTCCAGCCCGATGCCGCGCTTTGCAACCTGGCCGTGTGCTGCTTGCTTGCTTGACAAGGAACGACGAAAGCCCGTCAGGAGTCTATTTGGTTGCTGCCGTAGCTGTATACAAACGCGATTACACCAGAATCTGGGCTGTAATACAGGCGAGTATTACAGACTACGTAGAGGCCTTGGGCCGTTAGGTGTGGTGCTGCCTCGCATAATCCTTGCAACCCACCCAATCTACGTCTCCGCTGCTCCGACCCTCCCCTCCGTGCCCCTCATTCGTATCCCCCCTACCTCCACAGCCCAGCGCGAGGCGTCAGACAGAGGAGCCAAGCATGGGAGCCAGTAGAGAGCGAGCACTCGCGACCCCCTAGGGTAGGCTTTTTCGAGTTTTTCCTTGAGCCGTCCAGGCCCTGGACTCACGCTGCGACCTGCTTGCTTCTGTTTTCTGGCTTGCACCCTGCGCTTCAGCCTGACTCTTGGCTGCTGCCTGGGCTAGATGGGCCCGCTAGGCTGGGGTAACCACGGTGGCCCGGGTGGGATGGGCTTCCGTCTTTTTTTTTTTTTTCTTGCTTTTCTTTTTGCGTGCAAGAAAAATCAAGTTATTTGGTTCCGCCGACGGGACACTGGTGGTTGCCTGGTTTTTTTTTTTTGGTTGCTTTGTCGCTCCGACATTTGATGCTAGTTCCTCCGTCTGGAAGCCTATTGAACAAAGGGCACTCACACTCTGTTTCTGCATCCCAGCTTCTCGCTTCGCTGCCTGCCTGCCCCGGACCTGCGTAGCATCTACCGCCCAGCACATTTCAGCCGCACTCTCACTCGCCCTGTTGACCCCAACCTCGCGACACACGCGACACTCGTTGGCTCCATCTGAAGCGGTTGGGAGCCCCAGCTGGCGTCTCTGCAACTTCCGTCCAACCGCCGACTCGACCCGACATTTCCCCTTCCGCGCCCACTCTCCCTCCTGCCCACCCTTTCGGCAACGTGTAAAAGCCGAATCGTCGTCATTCACCACTGTGCCTAGTACGGCATTCTCTCCACCTCCCGCTCCCGAGCCCCCCACAACTTGAACATCCACCACGCTGCGCGACATTGCGATCTTATCATCATAACAATTGTTGTTGTCGATATCCAGTCCGTCAACAGAGGTCAATCATGCAAGGCTTCGCTGTTATCCGCTCCGCGGGCCGTGCAGTCACACGTATCCGGATCAGTGGTGCCAGTCCCCTAGGTGCCGCCCGCATTCGCGCAACAAACGCGCGTTCCTTTGCAAGCTCATCGGTTGTCGACAGTGGTGCCGATGGGGGATCCTCTTCGTCGGCCAGCTCGTCTGCCAGCTCGTCAGCTGTAGAGCCACCAAAGAAGCCACGCCGCGTAAATCCCTATCGCCTCCCCTCGCTCCCCACCTTTCTCGCTTCGTTCGCCCCGCTGCACGCCGCCGGGTGGCGCCTCGATGTCATCCCGGCATTGCCAACTGGACTCGGAGCGACATCACACAACGCCTCAACGGACGTTCTGTCTGGCGTTGACCTGCAGAACAAGCGGATGACTCGTGCCTACGCGTTTCCTGCCAACCGAGAGGGATGGCGGGCCCTCACCGACCTTCTGGCGCGCGTCGGCGAAGCTGTCGAGGCTGAGGATGTGAGTATCACGTGGTAGTAGATCCAGACGACGGCCCCAGGAAGGTAGTGTTGCCAACTGAGGTGCGMYSGYATRGMGRCAGTGCCATAAGAATCCGCGAGCGACTTCCTCGGGCGTCAGTCCAGGGGAAAAAAAGAAGAGAAACACTTGAGTAGCCGGGCTGATACCACAGCATCACCCCAGTCTGACTGTGGCGCCATTCAGCGACCTCCCCCCTCCAATGCGAGAGATCGTTACCGTCACGAGCGATGAAGCGGGGTACGTCCTGCATATCTCGACTCACACCCACACACCGATGCCGCCGCTTGGGGCCGAGGGCGCTACGTTCGAAGGCACCCCGAGGCCAGGTGTCACCTACAAGGACTTGAAACTCGCCGAGCGGATCGAGGCGCTGGTGGATGAGAGTGGGATGTAGAGCGAGATTGTGAGAGAGCGAGAGTGAGAGTGAGAGAGTGAGAGAGTGAGAGTAAAGACAAGACGAGCCGAGGAAGACAGACAAATCTAAGCCCATAACACCGTCAACCGGCGACGATCCCGAGGACGACGCGAACGAATGATCAGCATGATCAGCGTGGCGTGCCCACGTTCAGCAAGATACACCATCGAATGCATTGTTACGACACACAGTGCGCTGCCAGCAATTCCAGTTGGTCTGGAGGGTGGCAGCCGCCGATATCACTGATTATCCTGTTGCTCCACCCGGTACTCGCCCACGCCTTGGGACTAACCCACTCGTAATGCTGACAGCATTCCGTGACATCTGTGAGAGGCAGTCACGTTCTCGGCGCCACCTTACTGCCTACCCCTTGAGTAGTCGTAGCTGGTCGGCATGCCCCACTGTCCAGGCAGCGGAGGCACGGAATGAGTGCGAGACACCCCTTGAGCGCTCACTGTCACCTCTTCTTGATGCTCGGCGCCATTCCGACGGGCCTTCATTCTCTGTAAAACACGATGGTACGACTATCACCGCGGGCCCGCGCACGCATTCCGATTCAGTGCGCGGAGCACGCCACGACCAGCCTTCCCCTTGGGTGGCATCGACATCCTTGTCCCAGGAGTGCCGCCCTGCGCTCCCTGTGGCGTATGGGTCTGCCTTTGTCTCCGTGCTCCGCTCCCTGGTGCCGCCCTGCGACCTCTGGAGACTTGTATCTGCCCCACATACTCCTCAGGCTTCAGTTCCAGTACATTCCATCACCAAGGTGGGTCAGCGTCTCGGCACCGCACCCTCCGTCCACTCCGATCACGAGGGTGGCACGCGGCAGATGCGTTGGCGCAGGCGACTGGCTGCGGATCCGGTTTACCCTTTGGCAGGAGGGGCGCCGGGATGGCCCCGCCTCGCCAATATTAGGCTCCTGACGTTGAGGTCATCCTGATTCGCGGGACATCAGCGATAGTGAGGAGGCGACAACGTGAAGAGAGTCGCCCATCCGGGACGGTATTTGGGTATTTGTCGCATGTCACAACACCTAGCATGCATCACAGCACGTTGCGTTAAGATAGACTTACGACCCAGTCGGGTCGCGCCCAATTGAGACTGTAGCTCTCCATCAGCCAACTCCCGCGGTCGTTCAGTCGCCATCTTCCACCCCCGAGAACTGCCTAACCATCTGAGACGTTTGGCGGGGTCGAACCGCCAACCTCATGCGGAACGCTCAAACTGCTACGCATGCGATCAGACTTCGCCTAAGGCCGAGTGGGTCAATGGAGGCCAGGCCCAGGCCAAACGGCAACGTTATGTCCCCCGAGAGCGCAGCAGCCAGCCAAACTGCCCCTGATCTACCTCTATAGATGTACCTCTCTCCGTTCGGTGTCGGCTGGGAAGCTGATGGGACTGCAGCCGCGTGCACATTTGCGTGGTAAAAATGATATTAATGTAATGGGGTCAAGTCTAAGGCTCTCAATATCTGGAGCACAGTAAAGCGTGACCAGAACACTACTGACCGACGAGGCCGCTTGGTTGGAGGTGCAAATTGGGAATGCTGGAATCTGTGAGCTGAGGCTATATCTGTACACGCCACTCCCGCGATACGGACTCTTCCCTCCGGTGTATCACCACGGACGCCCACATGGATGAAGATCGACACCCGGGCTGAGGATTTAAGAGTATAGACCGCTACTTCTATAGACAATTTTGGCCAGGTCATGGCGCTTATCACTGCTTGGCTTGTACCAACGAGAGTGTTGTAAATCAAACAACAAAGTACAACTGGAATAGTTTAGTATTATCGCCGTAAGCTATCCGATAGGGCTATCAACAGAAAGCTATTGGTGCGTTAACCATGGGGGATAACGTTATCGTTAGCCACCGAATCACTGGCCCCGCGGCCGGCCTGGCGCACATGACCAGACTGAGTTCTAAAGTGGGTGAGCCCAGATCAACTAGTCTTCACCAACCAGCTGCCCGCGTCTCGCGATGTGATGGCACCAACACCGCGATTCGGTTAACAAGTGGGCTCGGCTCCACAGGCCACACCAGACCCATAAGTTGACATCGTGTAGCCGGCGACCTTAGAGGAAGGCCTGAAGGTTATAAACAAGCCCAGATGCATCGCTCTCTTCCCATCCCCCTCACCCTTACTGATAACAACATGTCTTTCGATGATAAGGCCTCCATCCATGAATCTGTCGGAGACAACCACCTGACAGTTCAACTTCCCAACTCTCTCGTCGGCCTCAGCGACGATGAGCGCAAGGCAGTAGCAAAGCGCGCCACAAGGAAGAACGACATTATGCTCATCCCTCCCCGTGGGTTTCCAACCTTTCTCCTCCCTGGAGGCACAGCTGATAGCAACAGTGACTATTTTATATTTGCTAAACTTCCTTGATCGCCAGAGTACGTGCCTTACGAGCGAGAAAGGAAGGAAGTGTGCAGACGAGGGGTCTGACAGAACTGGGGTGTTGCGTGTCGGACATGGCGGTATCCTGCTGATTGTCCTCTGCCCCAACACGCTACAACGAAACCCACCTGTACTGTTGCCGAGGCGGGGATGTCTAGCGCGCACAACGAATATCATATGCCTCGGGCTGACGGCTAGATCTATCTTCCGCCAAGATTGCAGGCATCTCACAGGATCTCGGTCTCACCACCCAACAGTACGCCACCTGCGTCGCCGTCTTGTTCGCCGGCTATGTCGCACTTCAGATCCCTTCCAACATTCTTGCAAGCAAGGTAAGGGGCATGGTCGAGTTGCTGTAGCAGTTCTGACACGATAGGTTTCCCACCCTGGCTGGTACATCTGCTTCAATGCGTCCCTCTGGGGCATCGTCTCGGCATGCACGGGCGCGGTCCACAGCTACGCTGGTCTCGCCGTCTGCCGCACAATGCTTGGCGTTGTGGAGGCGGCCTTCTTCCCTGGTGGTAAGCTTGCAGGATCCGGTTTAGAGCTGACCACAGCCATCTTCCTCGTGTCACTCTTCTACACCCGCCAAGAGATGGCTCTGCGCGCCGCGGCCTTCTACACTGGTTCCCAGATCGGCAACGCCTTTGGTGGCCTGTTTGCTATTGGCATCCTCACCCTTGAGGGCGCCCACGGTATCAAGGGATGGCGTTGGCTCTTTATCGTCGAGGGTGCGATGACTTTTGCTGGTAAGCTGTCGTGTCCCGTCCACCCTAACTGACATTAGTCGCTATTGCCTGCGCGTTCATAATCCCCAACCGCCCTGAAACTGTCCGGTGGCTGTCTCCCGTCGAGCGCGACATGCTCCTGTATCGTCTTGAGAGCGACCGCGGAACCAAGGATGACAATGCCGAGGTGTCTGTCGGCGCCGCGTTCAAGATGGCAGTGTGCGATGTGAGTGAAACGGCCCAGGGGCCAGGCAGCTTGCTGACATTCACAGCCCAAGACGTGGCTCCTCAACTTGACCCTCCAGTTTGCGTTCATCGCCGCTACTGTCACCAACTTCTTCCCTATTGTGAGTCTCTCCGGGTGTCAGTGATGCTAACCCGTCAGGTCGTTTCCGGACTCGGCTTTGACCGCACCACCACGCTTGCCATCACAGCTCCGCCGTATATCCTCTGCGCCATCGGTCTGGTGGTGAACGGCTGGATCTCGGACCGCAGAAAGAACCGCGGCCACCACATTGCGATTCCCATGTGCTTTACGCTCGTCGGCAACATTATCGCCGTGTCGACCACCAAGACTGCGCCGCGATACCTAGCTATGTGTCTCCTGCCTATCGGGTTCTACGCTGCATCCACGATCGTGCTCTCCTGGGTCGGCGCAAACATCACCGGACCCTCCACAAAGCGCGCCATCGTGTACGCGCTCATCAACGCGTTCGCCCAGACACCCAACATCTGGAGCTCGTACCTCTACTACTCGCCCCCGCGCTACGTCCCTGCCTTTATCGTGGACCTGATTGCCAGCGCACTCGCTATCGCCATGGCGCTCGTGACGAGGTGGTACTTTAAGCGCCAGAATAAGAAGATGGACAACGGCGAGGATACCGGCAAGCACGGACCTAGCGAGGTGCAGCTCCGCGCGGGATTCCGGTACCAGCTCTAGCGCTATACGGTGACTGTAGTTAGGTTCGTGGTTGTTGAATGTATCGGCTAGGACGGTTGTGCAGACGTGTGCGCGTAGTTTCATGCGACGATATGATAACGAGCCCCAGGCGTTTAGAGTGGCACATCCAAGGAGCAAGGCAGATGAAAGCTTGGTGATCAGCACGTTGTGCCACATGCCGCGGGCGTCATAGCGTGTCACATGACCGCACTCCAGCCACTCCCAGCGTGTTCAGCTATAAGGCAGCCAGTCCGTTCAGCATCACGCATCGCTCATTCCACCACCACATCGCAATGTTCCCCACTTTTATCCTCCGCAACGCCAACGCAGACAAGAAGCAGTACTGGCTGTACCGCACGCCCACGGCCCCGTGGGTCCAGCAGCCGCAGTCGCTCCTGCGCGCGCGCCCGATGCTGGCGATCGCCCTCGTCGGCGTACCCCTTACGATTGCGGCCCTCTCCCTCGGTTCGAACGCGTGGGGGAAGAGCCAGAAGCACCGGCAGCGCGTCCGGGAGACGAACGAGAGCGCGCCAGTGTAGGCTGTTGGTGGCCGAAGGTGGGAGAAGGAAAGGGATGGCGGAGGAGGAAGCGGACCGCCGGGCGGACGGAGAGGGAAGGACGGACGAAGGCAGTCTGGAGCGAGTCGTCGCGGAGATGGCAAAGGTCTCGATACGAAGCGAGCCACCAACACCGCCCCGAACGACTCGTTATTGCAGAACGTCAAGAATCCCAAAGGAACCGGGATCGTCCGCATCGTGATGGTCGCCGAGTTATACACGCTGGGCCGACGCCATCTCTCTCTTGGACTACAAATATCGGCCATCACAACAGTCCCCCAAGTCGTCACCTGAACAGAAGCAAACACCCACATCACCTGTTTACCCCGCCGCAATGAGGATCCTCAACTAGACTCGCCCCTCCCCCCTCCGTCCTCGCCTCCTGCCCCCAGACCACTTGCGCTCTTTCCCCCGTGCCATCCCATGCCAACACAGACGGCGGTACCGGTACCGCGTCTCGGATCCACGATCCATCGTGCGTCTCGGAGCCCAACGCGTCCTCGAGTCCCAGTACCTCGGGGGGGCAATTCGCGTATAGGAGCCTACCTCGCCACTTTCAATAGGCCGCTGGAGCAGGCCGTCCCTCTTAGTCTAGTTTTGTCAGTATCAAGGTACTGCTAGGGTAGAGATGGTCAATCCCCCGAGCCCGCCGCTTGAGCATGTATGCATTATCATCTGGTATTGTCCTGCGGTCCGCGACCTCTCCGCCCCTTGCCCCCCCTGCCGTCCTCCTCCGCACCGCGGCCCGCCCGCCGGCGAGCATCGTCCATGTTGTACAGTGATACGTCGTGATGTCTATAAAGCGTCTATCCCCACGGCGTAAGGATTGAAGTAGAGATAAGGATGGGATGGCAGTCGATTATCGTGTCGCGTTTTGTTCGTCGTGCGGGGCTGCTGCCGGTGTGCGGTGAGACTGCGGCGCGGGTCACCCCGCCGACAGCCAGCCAGGGGCTTGTGCTGCGCTCCGCGCACCCCTCAACAACATGTTCCTGCCCTTACTGGGGCGGAACAGGGCGGAACTGCATCGACGACCGGTCGGTGTGCTGGAGCCGATCAAGCTCAATGATCAAGCGGAGCATCTGGAATGTCAGTTGGGGTTCCCTTCCACAAATAACTCACGTAGGCCTGCATGTCGACCCAGCGCCAGTGGTTGAGCGAGAAGTTCTGGCCCGCCTGGCCGATCTTGTGGCCGAGGTAGTCGTGGCCCTTGTCGTGGTCGATCGAGCCGTCCTTGCGGAGAGGACCAACGAAGAATGACAGCACGTCGAACATGTCCGAGTAGTCGGGCTGAATGGGAATGTAGTGGTACCACGGAATGAGGCGGTCCTGCCATTGTTAGAACATCAACCCGACCAGGTCCACTCACCATGTGCCAGTCGGCGAACATTGTCATCTTGAGGACGGGGCTCGCGCTGGAGAGCAGACGGTGGAAGCGCTCCGACCAGCCGTTGCCGTCGACGTCGAGGACGTAGCGGAACATCCAGGTGTTCTTGGGCAGGACGGCGGGGGCAAAGTCAATCTCCTCCTTCATGGCCTCGCAGATGGCCTTGGGGCACTGGAGCGCGCTGCCCGCCAGACGGACGTCGCCGTATGCGTGAGCAAGGGCAGGGGCCAGGCGGTCCACCATCTCGTAGCCGCCATTGCCGTCAGGCTGCATGAGGGTGCGGTGGGACTCGGCAAACGTCGTGTCGTTGCCCTTCTTGCCGTTGAACATAAAGTGCAGGCGCATACGGTGCGAGTCGCGCCAGTCAATCTGGCTGTCGACACCGCCTGTCGTTGAACCGCGCCAGTGAACACGCGGGTCGAGCTTCTGGTCCCAAGAGCCAAGCGAGGGAATGTCCGCCTCGGTCAGGTTCGAAAAGCCCTCAATGGGAGGGAGAAGGAACGATGCATCGCCGGGAATCTTCGAGTGCACGATCCAGGGCTTGAGAATGGAAGGCGAACGGTCCTCACGGTCGAAGCTGCGGTGTAAGACGTGTGGAATAAAGGTGACTCACCAGAGAGCACCGTGCAGGCGCTTGAGCTGCGGGAACTCGCAAAAGTCCATTGTCGCGACATGGTCGTGGATGAACGCCTTGTCCTCGGAGCCCTTTTCGTACTCGGCATCACTACGACGGTTCGCGGGAGAGTCGAGGGGACACGCTTTCTAAACAGTTAGAACGGCATCCGCACCGAGGGCTACTCACGAACCAGCCAAAGGCTGGGGTACGGCGCGGGTTCTCGTAGTACTTGAGCTCATCGGGTGTAAAGTCTGAGGGTCAGGCGCTGCGGAATGTCTGGGTCACTCACGCTCTCCCTTGCGGACCAGTTCCATGGCGCGCTTACGCTGGTCCTTGCCAAGGACGACGCCCGACAGATCGTGGTCACTTCCACTGATGGAGACCTGGAAGTCGGCGGGGAGGACATTGCGGAAGCCTTCAATCAAAGCCGCGAGCTTCTTCGGACGAGGGTTGTTTGAACGAGGGCCGGTGATCTTGACCGCGCCGGGAGTAATGTCGAGCGTGTAGGTGAAGGGCTGGCCCTGGATTTCTTGGGTGCGGTTGACATATGTCTTTGGGTCGAGGGCGTGGTGGGCGAGAATGTCGCGCATCATGAGGTCATACTCATCGACGAGCTTGACATTGTTATCCTGGCAGTACTTGAACCAGACGTCGAATGCCCTTGGAGGCTCGATGCCATAGCGGCGCTTGTACTCTTTAACGGCGGCGGGGAGCGTCTTGGACTGACGCTTGAGGATCATGTTCCAGTTCTCCTCTGCGCGCTCCATGAGCTCGTAGAAAGGGTGCTCCGGAGTCGTGCCCTTGCGAACGGGCAGGAGTGCGGCCATTCCGTTCCGCGCAAAGTTCATGGTACGGGGACGCGACCTGTGCCCTCTCGGAGGCGCAAAGCCGAGGGGGAGGGGGTCGGCGCGTTCGATGCCAAGGCCATGCCGAACGCCAAACCAGTAGAGGACGGCGAGGATAACGAGGACCCAGAGGATCTTTCGCGGGCGCCTGATTGGGCGAGGTACGCTCAATGAACCCATAGCGCTTGCTGGACCAGGGAGACTGAGGCTAAGGCCGCGACTGCGAGATACAGACGAGCCGGAGAGGGGGAAGAAGGATGAGGATGATAAAACCTGAGAGTCGCGCAACGGTTCGAGCCTGGGGCTCACATTCGGTGTGTCCTGTGCGATATAGAATGCCCGTTTCGGAGGCATCAGGCGGAGGGAGAGCGGCAAGCGCTGAAGAGGGGGGCTATCGATGTGAACCGATGCAGTGGGAGGGAAACGATGTGGGTAGGCGGCGAGACAAGGAAAAGAGATGTAATTACAGGCGTACAAGCCGGGATCGAGTAGACAGCGGGGGGGGATGGGTGAGAAGAAACGAGAAGAAGGTGGAAATGAAATGAGAGCTGGTGCGTGCTGCTGGTGTCATTGTCATGTCATGCGCTGGCTGAAACTGGCTGGCTGGAACTGGCTGGGCTGGGTAGGTGGCCACTGGCTGGCTGGCTGGCTGGCTGGCTGGCCTGGGCGCTGTGACGACGACACCCACTTGGTGCGCGCTTCCCGGGCTAAACGGGCTAAAAGGGCAACGGCAGGAAATGGACGCGGACCAGCATCATCAAGGTTTGAGTGGCCTACCTCGACTCCCTCCCCACCTCTCTCTCCCTCCCCAATGCCTGCATGCATGCATGCATGTAGATCATCAATGTTGGTGTTGGTTCTGCATCCGGCGATCCGTCCATCCATCTTGTGCGTGGCAGCCTCCCCGTGGCATCTTGCCCCCTGTCAGTCAGGGCAGAACAGTCAATATCAGTCGCCCTCCATCCGTTCCGTACTCTTAACTCGCTCCAGTGCATACATGCACCCAGCAGATGCTTCGGATCTCCAATGCATGCTGGCAGAGTCTACTCGTCGTTGCACCCCACATTGGCAGCACTTCACAGCACCAAACGCGTGCCCTCCACACGACGCGTCCGAGGACCGGTACACGACGCAGTCCTGGGCACCCCGAACACGGAGCGCTACGCCCGTTGGTACCGAGTGCTTATGAACCATGGTGTTGTGGTTGGGTCGTTGAGAGCTGGGGTGGGTGTGGCGAAGATGGCAATGTTGATAAAGGACCTACGGCCCTCAGGAGGACAACTTGGAGCAGGCCTGCTCGGACGAAGAAGGAGGATGATTCGACCTTGTGCCGCATTGGAAACCCGTGTGCATGTTATGAATGGAGAGGTTGTTGTCCCATTGCCGCATTGAAGGAGGTGCTCCTGGACTGGACCACCGATACTCTGATAAATGATTCATCAACCGCCAGCAGGCGCCGCTCGCGTGATCATCTCGTACCAGAGAAAGATGGAGCGGGTAAGCAACCGTTCCATGCGCCACAATCGCAAACGAACATGGACACTGCCAAACCAACTTTGTCTGATGAGATGGGGATACCTCGTGATTGAGCCCATATCCACTCCCCTCTCCGAACTGATTTGCCCGAAACCCAACAGCGTTCGAGTTCTCGCGATGCCCTCTTCCGTTCTCCTCTCTCCTCGATACCAGGGGCTTTGCTGCTGCACTCCTGTGGATACACGCAAGGCTGTGGCGCTATTGCTGCTTGGAACGAAGGATGCAGATAGGTTGGGCGACGTCCAGACGACGGAAGCACGGAAACGAGGAGTGGTCGCAGAGAGAGCATTTGACGCATGAAGAGCCGATGTCGCGGCATAGCAGTCGAGCCGCAGCACCCGCGGAGCGGCGCGTTAGATCGGAAAGGAGAGACCCCTGCACATGTGGACCGAGGAGACAGCCCCCCTGGAGATGCAACCTCTGCCGCGCTTCCAGAAGATGTCAGCTCGGAACAACTGCACTTCCGCGGTTCCAAACGGGCGGCCAAGTGCGCTGCCGCCGTCTCTTCGCGTCGGACGGGCCAGTCAGTGTTTGTGACCTTGCCAAGACAAGACGATGAACGATAAACACCAGCGCAGCAGACTAGGCGGTGCCACAGGAAACGACGATCAACAGACAGAGATTCTCGATCCTATGGGTGGGGAGAGTCATGTGTCAAGCATTCCCGTTGGCAGGGGCCTGGCACCGGCTTTGCCGGGCCTGCCGGGTTGCCCTTGGTCAGGCCGTGGGCGCGAATTAGTTTGGTGGACGCCTTGCGGCCATGCGACTGCGATCCTGCAACATGCAAGCGACGACGAATATGCAGAGTCGGCGGCGAAGAAGAGCAACACGGCAGGAATAGTCCGCAGCCGCAGAGTACCTGGTGGCCAGGCCCTCAAGCCGGCCGGCTGTCTCCTGACTTTAGAGATGAGCGGCGCTGGCCGTTGCGGGGGCCAGGTGGGCGAGGCCGTTCGATCCCAGGTCAAGAAAGATGTCCAGGGACAAACCAGCGGCTATTAATGGCCTTGTGAGGTGAAGAGTAAGCGGGAGCCAGAGTGGGTGGGTGCTGGTGTTGTTGCTAACGCATACAGCGCTGCGACGAGGACGAGCGTTGCAGATGTAGATGCACGCTGTACGCTGCCAGCTCGAGCCCCATCCACAGGTATGCAGAGGGGCAAACCTGGGCCGCGACGGTGGGGATCAACATGACCCCGGCCGGGCCGGCGGAAGGGGACGGTAACTAGCGCGTCATGACCACCGGCGACTGTCGGCCCGCCGCCCCGCGCCGCCGCCCACTCTACTCTACTGGGCACTCCTGGCTGCCTGCTCGGCCGGTGCGGCCGGTATTGATTCTTTTTGACCACTACCCATCTTGCATCCATACTCACCCTCTCAGTCTCTCTCTTGGAGCATCCCTCTAGTGCATACAGTGAGTTGATCCGACGCCGAAGCGACGTCACCCGGTCCGAGGAACGGAATCAAGGACGACGAACTGGTGACTAGTCTTCAGTACTCCTACCCCGCATTTTCCCCCCCGGTTGTCGCATCCTTTTTCACTCTGTTCCACCTCTTCTTGCTGTTACATACGACTACCTCTTGGTTACCGACGCTTACTGTGATAACAGCCAGCCCCCCGCTTCAACGGAAGTCTTCCGCCCTCACCCGACATGTCTCCAGGCTCCACTATCCATCGCACAATGCCAGTGTACGACGACTCGGCGGTGGTCGACTCGCCCCCCTCGTCGCGCCGCTCGTCGATGGTGGCCCCGCGCCCCGTGTACGCCTCTTTGAGTCGTCGAAGCTCGTACGCGTCTGGCCCCCGTCCCATCACCAAGGCCGAGTACTCTGGCCCGAGCACGCCGTCGCTCCTGTCGCGTGCCGGTTCGCCCACCATCCCTCTCGCCAACGAGAAGGTCGCGAGCCGCAAGAGCAGCTTTATCGACCAGGCTGGTCTTCGGTAACCGTCTCACTAGCGCGCTCGGCGGTCTCGGTGGTCTCGGCGGCTTCACTCAGGCACACGACAAGGAGCACCAGTTCATTGCCTCGGTCGACTGCGGCACAACGTGAGTGGAAGTCGGCAGCGGGCTTCGCACTAACTCGCCAGCTCCACCCGTTTTATCGTCTTTGACGAGCACGCCAAGATCATCACTGAGCATCAGACTGAGTTTGAGCAGATCCTCCCGCACGCCGGCTGGCACGAGCAGGACCCCGTCGCGCTCGTCGACGCCATGCGCGTCTGCATCAACCGCGCGATGCACAAGCTAGAGCTCCAGGGCTGGGCTCCGGACTGCGTCAAGGGTATCGGTACGTTGATCGCTTTATTGACAACGGACACGCACGCATCTCACACGCAGGAATCACCAACCAGCGTGAGACCACCGTCTGTTGGTCGCGCTCGACCGGCCAGCCGCTTGCGAACGCGATTGTGTGGGACGACACCCGCACTGTCTCGACCGTGTCGCAGATGGAGGCCAAGCTCGCGAGCGAGGGCTTTGAGGGTGCCGACGGCAAGGTTGTCAAGGACAGGGACGGCCTCGTGGCTGTCACTGGTATCCCCCTCAGCACCTACTTCTCTGCCATCAAGCTTCGCTGGATGCTCGACCACTACCCGGCCGTCAAGGAAGCGCACGACAGCGGCGACCTCGCTTTTGGTACCGTCGACAGCTGGCTCATGTACAACCTCACTGGCGGCGTCGAGGGCGGTCTTCATGTCATTGACGTGACGAACGCGTCGCGTACTCTTCTGCTCGACCTGAAGACGCTCAGCTGGCACGACGGCCTGCTCAAGTTCTTTGGCTTCAACAAGGCCATCTTCCCCAAGATTGTCTCGTCCGCCGAGGTCTACGGCACAATCTCGCACAACATGGACTCTGCGCTCACCGGTGTCCCCATCGCCGGCATTGCGGGCGACCAGCAGGCCGCGCTCGTTGGCAACAAGTGTCTCCAGGCCGGCGAGGCCAAGAACACTTACGGCACCGGCTCGTTTGTCCTCTTCAACACGGGCGACGAGATTGTTACCTCCAAGAACGGCCTCATCACTACCGTTGCCTACCAGGCTGGTCCCAATGCCAAGCCCGCGTACGCTCTCGAGGGCTCGATCGCCGTCGCTGGCTCTGCCATCAAGTGGTAAGGAGCTAGGACTACAATCATCAAAAGCTAACGCACAGGCTTCGTGACCAGGTCAACCTCATCGAGGAGTCGTCCGAGATGGACATGCTGGCTGGAAGTGTCAAGGACACTGGCGGCGTCTACTTTGTCACTGCGTTCGCTGGTCTCCTCGCGCCGTACTGGGACCGCCGCGCCCGCGGCACTCTGATCGGCATGACTTTGTACACTACGTCTGCGCACATTGCGCGCGCGACACTCGAGGCCGTGTGCTACCAGACGCGCGCGGTCCTCGACGTTATTGAGTCCGAGTCGGGCGTCAAGCTCGAGGAGCTCAAGGTCGACGGCGGTCTGACCAACTCGGACCTCGCGATGCAGATCCAGGCCAACGTGAGTACCGCCGCAAAGGCTGCTGGTAACCGTGCGCTGACGGCTAGATTGGCGACTTCAAGGTCTGCCGCCCCTCGATGCGCGAGTCGACCGCGCTCGGCTCCGCGCTGCTTGCGGGCCACGCCCTGGGCCTGTTTGGCTGGGACATTTCCAGGCCCGAGACGCTCGCAAAGGTCAACACGGCCGACACGCAGATGTTTGAGCCGGCCATCACACCCAAGCGGCGCGCAAAGATGCGTGCCGGATGGGCAAAGGCCGTCGAGCGCGCACGGGACTGGAACGAGGACGAGGACGAGGACGAGCTGAGCGACAACGACGACAAGGTCGAGCACATGTATGTCAAGTAAGAAGTAGATAGAAGAGATGACTCACGATCTTGATTCTGCCGAAGGGGGCGACAAGCAGAGTGATGTGGCGGCGATATGAACGGACCTTGGACTTTTGACTCAGATGACAGACTTTATCCGGCCTTGCGTCGCCCGGACTGTTGGCACCTCTCCATCTGTCTCTCGTAGCTTGCTATCCTGACTTGCCTCGCTGGCCAGACAACTAATTGCATTAACGGAGGAAACCTCGACGCCTACTAACACGACAACCTCTACCGCTCACGTCTCTAATTCTCAAAGCACGACCCGCCGACAAGAGTCCAGCCGGGGAGGCACGCGACCGCGCGGCAGTCTCCACGGACGCACGAGACGGCGCCGTCCGCGACGCCCGGGAGCGCGGTGCAGTCGACGCCGCGGGGGCCGGTGGTGGTCGTGCCGTTGGCGCCGCGCACGCCGTGCATGCACCCGCCGCACGACTCGAGCTCGGCGTCCGTGTCGAGGCACTCGAACTGGTCCGGCGCGGCCGCCACAGCGCACGCGCTCATGGGCGCCGGGCACAGGCCCAGGGCGCGGCGCCTCGTGGCGCCCTGCTGCCGGCGCACGACGGCGCTCGCGACGGGCGCGTGCGCGAGCGTGTACACCCAGCCTGTCCAGTAGCCGCAGTTGCGCACGGCGCCGACGTCGGCCTGGTCGGCCGTGCACAGGCAGGGAGGGCTGTCGTTGGAGCCCTCGTAGCCCATCCAGTACGCGCGCACGGCCGGCGCGGCGGGATAGTCGGCCTTGCAGCTCGCAAAGCACTGCGCGACATTTGCGACGCTGTGCGCGATTCCCGCCGGCGCCGCGAAGCCCGCGTCGACGCAGCGCGTGAGCGTAAACTCGGTGTTGAGCTTCCACGCCTGCCAGAGTTAGCACACTGCCTCGCACGCAGCACGTACCCAGGCATAGTAGCTGTCGCAGCTGCCGACCGAGTTGGTCGAGTCGCCGACGTTGGTGAAGCGCGGGCCCGTGTCGAGGCAGTAGCACGCCGCGTTGAACCCCGTCCAGTACGCAAACAGCGAGTTGGCAGTGTTGGAGCAGTAGTCGATGCAGTCGGCGCTGCCGAGGTCGTAGACCGTGGCGTCGCCGGGGATGCCTTGGGGGTTGATGCAGCCGACGGGCGTGGGGCCGACCGCCGCGGCGGCGCGCGGCACGCTCAGCAGAAACGACAGGGCGGCAGCAGCAGCAAGCATGGTTCGTCTCGTGCCGCGGAGAGGATCAAGGTGGTGGGGGTCGGAAGTGAGCGCGCAGGACCACTTGTTCTCTTCTTATAAGCCATGCTCCGTCCTGCGGTCGGTATCTGCCCGCTGCCCAGGCGCACCTGCGAGCGTGAATAGCCTCTTGCCGCAGCCCCGGCAAGGGCGCAAACACGGTGACCATCAGGGGTGCCAATTCAGCCCGGCAGTGGCGACCATGGTACCGAACATGGCGCCGAACATCCAGTCATGCAGTCCGCAGCAGTCTGCTACGGAACACTGTCCGACACACCACTCATTCGACCATTGCTGTCGCCGACGCCGGCAGTCACGCTCTGCGGGGCACAGATACATCAGTGGCACGCACAGCTCAGGCATACCATGCAGCAGCAGTCATATGGCCTCCAATGGGGGTTGTCCTGGTGACAGCAGCAACAGCCCCGGCGCCGGAAATGACCGAGGATCGCCCAGCCTGATCGCAGGGCCGTCGAGTGCGTCCACCTGTGCATTGGCTGACGCGAGGTGCTCGTGCTGCGGCGCCGGCCTAACGGCCTGGCGGCCGCGGCTCAGAATCGGGTCGGAAGCGAACAAGACCGTGGGGCGCAGGTGGTTTGATGTATATTCGTCAAAAGTGCCACCCTTGGCAGGCAGTCTGGACCCAGTGGCGCCAGGTGCCGCCCACCGAGGCCCACCAGCGTCCGCTCCAATACGCCGGGACCGACGGCGTCCTCCGCTCCGAGGGCAGCAGCCAGCTCCTTCTGTTGAGACTGTGCTACTGCCGCGACCACCCACTCGCTGCGAACCGCGCGGCTCTCTCTTGAGGAGCTGGATGAGACAGACTCTTACAGAGTTGATCGCGTCGCTCGCTGCGCCGTTCGCAAAGGACGGATGCGGCGAGTACCTCGCGAGGCGGACGAGAGCCACTGAGGCAGGGTAGGACCTGTCCTGCAGTCTGCGGTGTGCAAGACGAGGCCGAGACCACGGCATCAAAGCACAGCGCACACCTAGCACCACATAGCAATGATCCCACTCCGCGATGCGGTGTTGCTTGCTGCGAGATGAGATTGTCAGACAAAGACGTCAGACCGACGCGAGCGATGCATTGCGCAGGTGATCTTGACAGACATGCAGAGGTGCAATTGATCTCCATGATAGTCTTTGAGCCGACAATCCTCATAAATCCGGAAGTGCCCATCAATCAGAGACTCTGTCTTGTACGGTCCCATCGACCGCAGTCCTATCTATGGCATGTCCAGCGCCGTGCCGTCTTGCGATGCCGCTTTGCTAAGCGGTATGTAATGCTGTGTACAGTGTGTATTCCTTCTCGTCCATGGTGAGTAGGTCTGCCGGCAGGTCGCGGTGGGGTGCCCTCTCAGACGCGCGTGGCGGTCCGGACGTCCCTCGCAATGTGGCCCTGGGGAGACTAGTCGCAACTCTGACACCAGAGCGCGTCAAGTGCGGGGCGTCATCCAGAGCCGGGAGGGCTACAGTCCAGATCCTAGAGGCCAGCACGCCTCACATCGGGTACGGGCCATGCCGCTCAGCGCCGCGCGGTTTCGTCTTCGTCTGTGTCCTCGTCCTCGCATGTGACAGTCGCATGGCGAACTGGGCAGCTCGTACAGCTCGAGCGCAACGACACATGCCCACGCTCGTGGCCGTGCTAGAGTCGACCTGACGCGGGCGGGCGCTTGAGGGAACCGTGGTCGAGCATAGGCGGCGGTGTGGAATGCACAATGGGTGTCCTCTTGGGCCTGGATATCAGTCTCAGTCTCTAAATGTCGGCCGGGTAGGGTAGTGCATCGCAAGGGAAGGGCGATCGACCACAGCCACCTCGCCACACGACATTACGCGGCTGACAGAGCGAGGAGGGAGACGACGTGATGTGGCACCAACAAGTACTTACTTCTTGGGTATGCAGAAGAACCATCCACAGCTGCTCGGGACGTCGTCAAACGAGTACGAGGAGACCTGGTCCGAGTCGATACTGCGTCGCGCTGCAACATCAGCCGAGGCCCAGCCGCCATGGCCTTGTTACTCACTTGTTGTTGTGCCCCTCGACTTGTCAGTGAGAGCCGACATGCTGTGGATGCGTGTGTTTTGGAATGGAAGGAGCGTGAGAGCGCGCAAGTGGGATGCTTGATGCAGAGGTCAATGGAGTAGTGGTCGTGAGAGCGGGTTTGGAATCGAGCGTGGACGAGCAGGGCTGAGAGAGGAGATGAACGGGGATGAGCACAAGATGGGAATGAGATGGGATGTGAAGAAAAGAAAGCGGAGACGTGTGAAGAGAGAAAGGAGAGACCGCGAGGCCTTATCTTGTTGTTGACATGTCAAAGGTGTCAGCCGTCCCCTCCTCCACCAGCTGCGCTCTGTACGCCGCCCAGACCATTGTGTGTCTATCTTGGGACCTTGCCCTTGTAGTCATCCCACTTGCGCACATTAGCGCATGACGCTGTGCACGCCGCTCCTGCCATTGCGCTGTAGCGCGTGGATTGATCTTGCACAAGGGGGGAGAATCTCGAGAATCTCGATCTGGCGCGTCATGCGCGCTGTAGCAGAGGAGAGAGACTCCAAGATCCAAAAGAGGACAAGGTTGTTTGGTCCACCAAAAAGTGTCCGAGCCTGCGTGTCGGCTGTTTCGAGAGCCTGTTCTGGCCATTCTTTGCTCCTGGATTTACTACTTGTCCTCCCCATCCCACAGGACAAAGCAGCCATTCGTACTCTGATGGTCTCGTCTTGTTCGCGGCGGCGTGTCCACCATGCATGCCCCTTGCTCCAACGTTGGGCCCCATGTTGTGTGCGTGCGCACCCGCTTCCAGGCTCAAAAGTCAAAGTCAAAGCCAAAAATGCCAGATCCCTCAAGCGAGGGGTGGCCACAAACAAAGCACCCGAGGACGGGTGGTCGCGTCCCACAGCCGCGACTGCCGATTCTGGCGATACTCTGCATCCAAGATACCACCACCAAGCATACCTGCGGGGGGTAGTCATGGACTCTGACCACCCCAGAGCCAGCATCGCCTCACTCGAGCGTTGCGGACAAAGTCCGGCAGCATGCTCCGGTACGCCACGCGGAGATCGCAGAGACGGMTCGRCGGMCRTGCSSCAGTAYGGACCGCACCGCTTCCAAGCGAACGCGAGCGCCAGCCAGTGGTGGTGCACGTCAGACAACAGGATGGCATTGTGTGCAACAGTTCAGCAGCAGCGGTGGCCGCTGCAGCCCATCGTCGCACACCTTGACCTCTCCCCGCTGGCCGCTGGCCGCTGGCCAGCTGGCCAGCTGCCCGAACCCCGGCCTCATCTCCGATTCTATTCCCGTCTGAACCCGGGATCCCGGGACTCTGGCGTCCCCAGACCTCGCGAGACGTCTCGCACAGCATGCTGGGCGATCGCCTCGCCCGGTGGCTTTGCCAGCCCACCGGTCCACCCCCCAGCGCGCCAATGGTGCTCGCTCGGCGTCCCTTCCGGCCGGCTGGCGGCTGGCGCTGGCGGCTGGCGGCTGGCGGGCACTGGCGGCGGTCCCGAGCACTACGGCTGCACGCACCCCACCCGGCGTGCCACTTCGTTACTTGTGCTGTCACCACGTCTGTATGGCTGGCTGCAGCTGCTGGCTGGCTGCTTGCGAAAGCCAGCGAGCCAGCGAGCCAGCGAGTGAGCCCACCAC
Organism: Apiotrichum akiyoshidainum; assembly: GCA_002973495.1. Lineage (NCBI taxonomy): Eukaryota > Fungi > Basidiomycota > Tremellomycetes > Trichosporonales > Trichosporonaceae > Apiotrichum > Apiotrichum akiyoshidainum. The sequence goes on along the minus strand of PQXP01000186.1, from coordinate 3,221 downwards.
CAGCCTGATGCTACTTCTGACACTCGACCTGTTGCGCCGCCAGGATCGCCGCACAGTTCGCCGCCACACCGCACGGCACGCCGCCCCAGCCTCCCTATCCCTGCGGCGGCCTGATGTATGCAGCACGCCGCAGGGCGCGTCACGCGTCACGTCACGTCCACCCGACGCCACTCGCCACTGTCCGAACCCGGCACGGAACGCGCGAGCGGACGCCGCCGTCGCAGACCAGCTCGCTGGATCGCCGGGTTTGTTCGTCGCGGTCCATACTGGGGCCAGCGGCACGCCCGCAGGGGGCAGGAGCAGACTGGCCAGAATGCAGAATGCAGAATGGACGGGATAGGAGCACCAGGGTGTGGCTCGCGGGTGCCACGCGCGTGGCGGCGCCGAGGGGAAGCATAGGGGCGGCGCAGATGGCGCATGGCGCAGATGGCTGTCCGGCTCACGTCCACGTTCGTGTTCGTGTTCACGTTCGTCCACGGCTCGCGCCTCATAGAGTGCACCGTGCCCGCCATCTGCCAGCCATGCTGGCAGACCGAGACGCCCCGGTCGGGACTGGCACATGCCGTGTCCTGGCGAGGAGACAAGGGCAGATGGCTGGTGGACGGACTGTGCGCTGTTCGACAAGCAGACTGCGGAAACTGTGTCGTCGCTGCGTGTGTGGGGCACTCTTGATGGCAGCCTGCCGTTGCCGCGCTGATCCGTCCCGGTGCTGCTGATACCGTCGCCGATGCGGGCACATCGCGCCCCCTCCCCCGCATCCGGATCGGCTGCCTGTGGCCTGGTGGCCTGGTGGCCGGGTGGCCGGGAATGTGCGGCCTGCCACAGCAGCAGCGGATATCTGCACGCGGTCCACTCTACGGCCACTGCACGTTCCCGCACGCACCCAGCCTAGCGGGACTGTGTCCTATCGCGGACAGCGGAAGGCTAGTGCTGGAGCAGCTTGTCTGCCATCGGTATCTCGAAAATCAGCCGCGGCGCGCGGGGTACCATTTGTTGCCGCGGCAGATCCTGGGCGTGCATGCAGCCAGGACAGCACGCGAGGAGCGGCACCGCGCTGGCACACGTTCAATCGCAAACGTGTCCTGCGTGTCTGGGTCTTGCTGCACGTATTGCGTTGCGCATTGTACTCGTGCCGTCGCTGGCTCGTTGGGATTTCTCGCACGCACCATACTGCGGGAACGGCCGTGGGCGATCACCCATTCGGGGCCACCGTCGCTCGCCACTGGCAAGTGTGGCAATGATCGTCGACAAGCCCCGCACACTCGCAGTCGGGTGCACAAATGGGGGATTGCAGTAGGGCTGCTGGCTGCGACGACGACGCAGTGGTTGTGACGATCAGCCAACGCGTCGTACGCCCCGCCGCCCGAGCTGCAACTCGAGCGAGATACGGCGACGGGCGACGGCGACGTGCCGTACCGAGTGTGGAGCATGGAGCTAGAGTAGCTGCCAGACTGGCAGGATTGCCTCATCCAGGGCGGTATTGCCTGTGCTTGTTGCGTCATTGTCGTCGCGGATCGCCGTATCATCAATATCAGATTGTCTTACTGGCCTGCGCCGACGATATCCTTCGCGCTCCCCAGTTTCCGAAACGAGTGACGGTATGCGCCTGCCGGTGCTCCGAGGTGCGGGGCACTGGGGGGTAGACTTTCAACGAGAGGTGGACCTGGCCAGACCTCTTGATAACAGCTGGTGGGATCTTGGAGTGGCACGATGCATACCTATGCTCTCGAGAGGCCGATTAATCTAGCAGACAGCGGCCGTGAGCGTTACCGTACAATGAAGACGATCGAGAGACATGGCAGCACAGTAGAAAGCAAACTCTTTCAGTGTGGCGAGCTCGCTGCTTCGGACAGCCGGGAGACAATAGCAGCAGCTGCCAGCCGGCAACGACAATGAACCACTGGTGGTGGAACAAAGGCCAGCGCGCGAGCTGCTGCAGTCGGGCAGGGCAGGCATTGTGGTGCATGCCTCGAGTACAATGTCTTTACCATGCGAATGACGCCTCGCGCGCCACGCGAGCTCGCGAGGCGCCCTTTGTCACCAGATCAACAGAGGACCAGATTCTGGTCACCAGTCTCGGAGGGCAGCCAAGCATGTAGGCCCCAAATACATACATACATCAATTCGCCGTCGGGCCTCATGTCTGCAGACATGATATCAACTTGTGGCGGCCATGCGGGCCTGCGTGCTGGATATTGCGCGGCAGCATCAAAGGCGGATGACGTACGCCGGATGGGAGCTGGGGCTCGGGCGGCCAGGGCCAAAGCTTGTTCACCTTCGGCTTCCCTGTGTGATGCTCGGGGAGGAGGGCGACGATGGCGAGCGAGGGGGGCAGGCAAATCCACGATTCTGCTCTGCATGAAAGAGAGAAGTGACAAGAGAGGAGATGACTGACAGAACGAGCGACTTTGGAGATTGCGTTACACTGGGGAGCGTTCTCGAAAAATGAGCCGACGATATGAGCCGTTCCCGTGTCCCCGCAAGGCTTTAAGGCTTCTGGTTCGGCCGCCGTCGCCCGCCAGTGGCCAAACCTTGTGTCTAGACGCGATCCGCTGGTGTTGGCACCATATGCAGGCAGGCAGTGTTGTAGATGGGGTGGTGGTGGTGGGGTGGTGGTGTTTTGGTGGTGATCAGCGATCGCTCATGACGAGCAGTAGCAGGCGCTGTCTGTCTGTCGGTCTGGGCGGTATCCATTACGAGAAGGGACAGCCAGTGTCCCTCCCTCCCCCCCAAGCCATGGGCCCAGGGTTGCTGGGCTCAAAGAGGCAACTGGGGTCTGGTATCTCTGGTGCATCCATGTCCTTCATGTAACCCTTACCCTGTGCATGCACGCAGCCACAAGCCATAAACCATGCATGCATAGCGAGCAGCAGCACTCTGCGGTGGTGGCAGTGGTGGACAGCAGCAGCAGCAGCAGCAGACAAGGTTGGCCGGCGGGGATGATCACTGCGGTATAGTGCATGCAATCTTGTGGTGGTGGGCGGTAGGACAGACCTCGTCGCCGCGACTGGTAAAGATTACTCTCGTCGTCACCGACCCCACCCACCCGCTCTCTCGCTCTCCTCTCCACTCGTCACCCATCTATTCTCACCGTTCTCCTCTGTACCACTACTCTGATCAACCACTCTCTCCTCACGCCGGCAGCTGGCTCTGCAATCGCTCGAAAACAGGAGACATCACCCCCCCGCCCGTGGTGTCGCCCTCTCTCCCCTCGACCCCCC